>VWZV01000016.1:1096-32887 GCA_013397155.1 Irena cyanogastra
GGGGCATACAGGTAAGTGGGGTGGGATAGGGGGGTAAGGGAGCGGGGGGGGGTACATTTATAACTCTTGCCACTTTATTATTACATAACAAGGTAACAAGAACAAGAACAACAACGAACTGACAACAAGAAAATCTTTATTCCTAACATTATCACTCTCTGCATCTACCCAAAAGAAGTTGTAGGAGGCAGCCAGTGACAGGAGAAGGGGACATAGCCTTAAGGTGCAGTAGGGCAGCTTTAGGTTGGACATTAGCAGGAATTTCTTTGCCAAAAGGGTGATTAGACATTGGAATGGATTGCCTAGGGAGGTGATGGAGTCGCTGTGCCTGAATGTGGCATTCAGTGCCATGGTCTAGTCAGTGTGGTGATGATCTCGAAGGACTTTTCCAGGCTAATTGATTCTCTGATTCCTCACAGGGGGGAGCAGGAGTGGAATGCCTGTGCTGAGGATGCTGTGCAACCTGTAGCGCTAAGAGGCTTGATAAACCAGACCGGGTCAGTGTGCACCCCTGCCAGTTAGGATGGCACCTGATGTGCATGCCTTGCCCTGTCCCTATCCATTAGAGGTGCCCTCCAGTCTGGAGAGGCCGGGAGGTGGAGTGGTGAACCCCTGTAGGCCAAACCAAGCTGTCTGGAGTTCAGACTTGTCTGGGGTGTAGTGAGTCAGCCTTGGCACCACTCAGCTTTGACACCCTTTTATTCAAGCTATAGGTGAGAATAGGACTTAAGCAGGTGGATGGCTTGGTTTTGCTTCCCGAAGTTGGGAGGCTAGTACTTTATGGGAGCAGCTGTAGTTCCACCTCTGACTTTGTGTTACTGGGTTTCACCAAAAAGTTAGAGAAACAGTTTTTTTGTAATCTTGTTCCTCAGAGCTGAAAAGTATCGGGTAGTCAGAGACCCAAAAGTGCCTTCTGTTTGTTTTTCCAGGAACAACACTGAACCTGTTGAAGTTTCCAATTATTAACCCTACGTGTGACAGGATATTCCGAAGGCAGGAGAGGCTAAAAGAAGAGGCAACAAAAACAGAAGATCAGCTAAGCAATGAAGAAAAAAAGTACCTTAATCAACTTAAAAAGCAAGGTTACCTAGTGGGTGAGTAAAGATGTTACCTTTCTGCCCCTAATGAAAGCACTGCATTATACAAAGGTTAAGTTATTTTGACCGGTGTTTGCTCTCAGATTAATGGGGCAAGACCTCTATCTCCTCCATAAGCAGCATCATTAGTACTTTTGAATACCTGTCAGCTGGTGTAGTAGCAGAGGGTTCCTCTGTGCAATGCATCTCGTGTCTGAATGAGGCTGGCAAATTCTGATAGCTTAGCAGTTTGCAAGGATATCGCAGTATGGGCCATCTCTTGTTCCCAAATAAAGAAAATAAGTTTAATTTTAAATAATCAGATTTGGACTGCAGGCTATAGGGGTTATACATCATTTTAGTATGTATTCTAAAATACATAGTAGAAAAGGGGGTTGCCAGAAGATAGCTCTGGTTTTCAGATAATTCTGTGTTTGGCAGTCTGAGGCACTGAAAAAACAAGGCAGTCTGCTTTACCATAAAGTCATCTGGTCCCTGCTGAGATTTTGGGGCATGAGGAGTGCTAAGCAAGAACGATAGAAGGGATTTCTTATTGTTTTGGCTTTTGAACACACAAATTTCTAGCCATATAGTGTCTTTATCACTTTTATATTACTGATGTATCTCTTCTAAGCCATAAAAGGGGTATACGTTTGATTGAAGGAAAGCAAGTTAATAAGTAAATTATCAGGCAAACCTTTCATTTTAATCCAGGAAGAGTTGGAAGAACATTTCAACAGCAGAAGTCTAGCGCTGAGATTGACTTTGACCTTGACACGCTCTCCTACAGCATAGATGAAGATCCTAGAGATTCCGCTAAGAAGCATGAGGATAGGGAAGAGTTCACTCACAATGAAGTGAAGGATGCTCGGTGGTGTTTTGACACTCCAGGAATTGTAAAGGAAGACTGTGTAGGTACTCTGTGGTGCTGTGTTTTGGGGTGACAGGGTTTGGGAGGACTGTTCTGCCTTAGCTGTGCCTGTGGGAGAGTGCTTCTGCTGTTGTCTTGACATTAGGGTTCTCTTAGCTTGTGAATTGTATTAAGATAAGGTTTGTATTTACTTGACAGGGGTTCATGTGGTAATGCTGTTGCATTTCTGAGTGGTGCAATACTGCCAGTTTTGCGAAGGAGCTGGAGGACTGCATCACCAAGCTTCCACAACCTCTGAACGAAGGGAAATAAGCAAGAGTGCTCTTAGCAAGTTCACACCACTATCACCCAATGAAGGTGGAGCTTAGGAGGATAACCAGAGTTGTATGACCAAACCACATCTTAGGGAAAACATTCTGCTGAAGCTAGGAGGATCTGCAGTGTTGCTGCTACCGGCTCCAGCATGTCAGGCCTTTGTCAGTAGACCAATGCCTTGCTGAAGCCAGTGCTGACAAAGTGCATGTGTCCAAAACAGGCATGTTTTGATTTTTGGACTTTTTAATACCCATGCGGAGCTGCAGGTCATCTTTTGGGGAAGATTAAATAGTACCAGCAGACAGGAAGGTTCTGAAGAGAATGAATTGCAAGGACTGTGCTGAGACTTTACAGCTCAAGTGCAGGTGCTGCTTTCATGAACACTAGAAAACTCCTGGTCTGTCAGACCATAACCTGCTTTACTAACCTGCACTTAAGTCTCTGATAGTCAGTGTAAAGACTAGCATCAGCTTAGAGACCTGGTCTGGTAACTTGAGAGTGTGTGTGTTCTTCCCTTCTTCTAGAGTTGAATACATGTGGAAAACTGCATCCAGAAATAGTTGCTTCTGTTCCTGATTCTGATGATGCTCATGCTCTCCTTTGGAGAGCTCCATGCCAAGTTTCAGATCAAATTTTGTTCCTGCAGTCAATGTTCAATCTGAGTGGAGGACAAGCAGATTGTTTGTGGCAGATTTTGGCAGGGGAGATTCTTCTTGTTTCTCACTTACTGTGTGGACCAGAATTGAACCGTTGTGTCAGATGTTCTTGACATTGCTTTGATTGGTCTTTCTCCTCTACCAATATAATGCCAATACTAATTTTGTTGCTCCCATTGAAACATCTGAAATGAATTATGACAACTTATTTTGCAGGTTTTGAATTACCTAACAGAGAAGGAAGTAAAGCTGGTTTTGCCATCATGTGCTATTGTTCCACGGACCTTCATTCTCAAGCCAGGAATGGTCTTGTTTTTAGCAGTCTTGGGACGTATAGACTACTTGGAGGTAATGGAAGAAAGGATTTTGGGAGCAGCAGCTTCATGTCTTACTGTAGTACCAGCCATAAAAGGTTTTCTGTGTAGCTTTCCCAGACCCTTTCGTTGCTGCTTTGGAGATGGTGAATCAGTTACTGAATCGCTGCATGAAGTCAGAATGCCTTGGTAGCTGAAAGGTTTGTTACTTGTTACCAGCGTGCAGTATTACATAGTGTATAATGGGAACTGCTTTTGAATGGTGACAAACATCTTCAGTTTAGTGTGCTTCCCAAGCGGCATGAGGGAGGGAGGAGAATATCATAATTAACTGGGAAAATAGGTGGGTTTCCTCATATCTGTGTTTTGTGAAAGCTGTCTGCTAAGAGAGAAAAGCATAGACATTTTTCTTTCCTGGCAGTCCTCTGAAGAGCTTGTCCGAGGAAGCAATTAATTGCACATGTATTTTAGTTTCTGTAAAAAGTATTTTTCGAATGTGTTGTGTCCCCTTGCCAGTAATTTCTTCCATTTCTTGAAAATCCCATGCCATACACCTTTATTGAACTGTATGGAGTTGACCTCCCATGATGCTTCCTCTGTAAGGGGAAGTTTCTTTTGTAAGAACATTAGACATTATCATAGGTCTTAGATAATTTTCTCAGTAGCTTGCCCTCTTTTAGGCGTGTGTATGGCTATTCCTTCATTTCAGTCTGCTTTCCAAGATCACCACAGAAGTGTTGAATTGGTACTTTGCTAAGGACACTCTTGACCTGCTGGAAGAAAACCAGAAAGGTGGAGGGGGCAGGATTCTGTAAAGTAAAAAATGTACCGGTATGGCAGGAGCACACATCAATGTATCAGTCTTGTGTATCTATATTCTCCTGAGATCTTGAAGGATAGTTGTGCTCAGATCATGATAGCACTGCCTCAGCTTAGACCTTTGAACTTGAAGGAATTCTGCACTTACTTCTGGCTGCTAGCAGTGTTTGGAGAGGTCTCTCCCCTTTCTGACCTTGTTTGCTCTTCCTGCAAATGTGATGAGAGTGCCTGCTGAAATTGCTCCACTGACTTTGCGTAGCCTGAGAGCAGCTGGAACCAAGTACTATTGAAGGAGCACTGTGTGTTAGAAATGTAGAGTGACAGGAAGAGAAGATGCACCAGACCAGATGTCCATCACCTCTTGCGCTGAATAACCACACTGAGTTTGTTCTTGTGAATTAAATGAGAGCAAAGATCTCTCTTGGATGATTTACCTGAGCTGAGCAGCTGTGCTGGCAGTAAATGTCACGTTGGGGGTGCTTTAAGGCAGGATGGTGAAGCTGTGGGTCTTCTCTTCCTGAAACTCAAATCCCAATTTTATATAAACCCTGGCTGCTGTCACTGGCAGAGACAAGGACCTCTCAAACAGGGAGGGGGCATCCAGCAGGCAGGTTTTCAACATGTAGGAAAGAAATGGGGCAGGAGAGAGCAATTCAGAGCTGCTTTTCTGTTAGCATAATTAACATCCTTTTGGTATTTATTTCAGGGAGAAAAGCCTGCCTGGTTTTCTGTCTTGGCTTCTAACCTGTTGCCAGTCCATATTACTACACTGAGTAATGCAGACACCGTCTACGAGAAGCACGCAGCCCAAGAGTTCCTAAAGGTAAGGGGAGGTGCTGGGGGGAGCTTGTGGCTGCAGGTAGGCAGGACCACTGTCTGGGGCACAGCTGACAGGGAACATCCACAAGTGTCAGGAGTTTGGAACTTATGCAGTGGGTGGGTGGAGGTGCGCAGTGTGGAGCAGTCTTGCACAGACTGTGTGGCTGAAGTGTGTTAGGAAAGAGCAGTCAAGACGATGCATTTTCATCAGAGTTTCTCCTTCTAGCATTCAGGCTGATAAGATTTGCAGTGTTCTGCTTACTTATACTTGGCTCTTCTTGAAGAGCCTTAAAGTGCAGGCAGCAATAGGGATATTTTCCATGGCAAAGGTTTGCAGACTGGGGTTTCAGAACAGATTGCAGCTGAAAAATTTACTTTTCTTATTCTTTCTCTGCTGGATCTTCTGCACATATCTTCATCTCTTGGTGGTCTTTTTCCTTGGTATGGCATTGTTGTGTGTAGCACTTGTAGATTGATGGGACATGGGGTGAGCTGTCCCTGGTATTTCCGTTCCTGTGCAGGTGGAGAACAAGTGCTGTCACTCACATCAAGGCAGCTGCTCTGATCCACCAGCTGCATCCTGCAGTGGGCACTCCATCTTTGCTCACCTGCCACAGGGTTTCTCTGGATGCGATCCTGACTCTGTTCTGACAAACCTGAAATAACTCCTGGAGGTTATTCAGTCTAGCTCTTAACTGGCTAAGAAATGTTTAATGTCTTTATTCTCCCTTGTGACTTGCTTGCCAGTTTGAGATAGGAGTGCTGAAGAATCTCTTGACTGTTAAATAATTTCCCTGTGTTTTAATCTTAGGTTCCCATGGGCGGGGAAGAGAGAATGAAAGAGTTCCCCCCACTTGTCCCTCAGGACATTACACTGAAAGGAATTGGTACTACTGAGGCAGTTGCAGATATCAAGCTTTCCTCTGCAGGTAATTTAATATTTCCTCATTAGTTTGCTTTGCAGGGTCTGTATCCTAGAAACATTGATGGGAACAGGCCTCTGAAGGGGTGAAGCTGTATTTCCTGCTCAGAGCAGGACTGTCAACAAAACAAAATCATAGCTGAAGCGTGGCAGCCTTCAAGAATGGAGATTGACAGCCATGCTTGTATAGGATGGCAACATTGGAATACTTTATGCTCTGGCTGCCATACAGGTTCTACAGCATCAGGAACGGCTGTGACACTGTCAGCTGTCCAGGTGAGAGGGAAAGTGCCCTTGATTGCAAAGCTTCATTCTTGTGTTTTTGGTAGCTCCAACCATCCCTCTTAAGTTTACCAGGAAAGAACTGTCTGAGAAGAGTAACGTGGCTTTAGGCGCTGCCTGCTGTTGCGAAAGGGCTGGATATGACCTTTGAGCTTGGTTTCTCAAGCAACCACATGAGGGTAGCTCAGATTTTTAGCCATTCTTGGAGGCAGTAGTTTGTGTCAGAACCTTGTTTTGATCCTAGGGACTTGTCTTCCTCACTATCTGTATTCTCTCTGGCTATGCAGGCTGGGTGGCAGTGACGGCTCATGCAGAAGAGGAATTGCTGCTCCGAGCCTACACTCCTAAGGGCACTGTGTTGGTGGTGCGGGAGCCTCCCCTTTTGCCTTACATCAGTACCATCAGAGGGGCCCGGATCCCAGGCACTCCTGCCTATAGGACCAAAAAGCCTCCTTCCTTTGTGGAAAACCTAAGAACCACAAGCAGATAGCGCTTTTCATCATCTGAGCAAGGCAGAAGACAGAACAGCCTGGAGAACCTGGTGTCTTACTGGTATTCAGAAAATGTTGGACTCATTTTGAAAGGCCAGCAGGCACATTTTGGAAAGTAGGTCTGGGGGGGGAGCTCTACAAGTCCACACCTGATCCAGCTGCTGAACTGCAGCCATTTTGAATGAACTGAGGGGCCGGGACCTTGCTGTGGGAGGGGAAATAGCTTCTCCCTGAGATCTGCATCGACAGGCAGATCCCTTTATTTGTCCCCTTTGAAATACAGAGTGGAAACTCACCTGCCTGACCTGGTTTGACTTTGCTGCTCATAGAGTAGGTGGTTTCTTGCAGGCATACTCCCTCATGTCAGAAATAGTCACCTTGTTCTTAAGGTCTTTCCATAGTTAAGGGGGTGGAGGGAGTTGGAAGGAGCAGGGAATGCTCCAGTGTGGGTATGACCCTTCTTGTGGCTAATACTGATTCAACAACATCGACAGAAGTCATATCCTTTCTCTCCTTCAGCATCTGGAGCAGATTAGGGTGTGCAGTGGACACAGGAAAAGTGATTTAATGAAACACAGGTCTGCTCATGTGCATGAAGACGAAAGTTTTGCAATTCACTGCTCTGATTTGGTTTCTGTAGCTTGGGTACAGGTTTTTGAAACCAAGGGTATAGAATAAAACTTCTCAAAAATTATCTTTTGTTGAGCTAGTTGACAAAGCACTCTTTGTGTGGTTATGAGCATCTTGCTAAACACGTGAAAGCTCCAGTGCAATAATAAATGTGCTCAATCTTCGAAAGACAGGCAGACTGTGAGAGCCCACATGGCCAGTCAGTCTGTTAAAAAAGAGTATCTTCTAATCTCCTTACCATTTCACTGATGTTTTCCTCAGTCAGTCCATTGGTCCCCAGAGGCAGTTCTGCTGTCCTTGGATCCTTTGCTGTTGTCCTGAAGAAGGACAGCAGTGATGCCTCGTTCAGCATCCTCTTCTTGCCATTGTTGTGTGTGAGATATATTGGCATTCCTTTAGGGAAACCTGTCCCTTTGCCCTGCTCTTTGTTTCCCCCCATTTTCAGCCTAGATCAACTGTGTGGTTCTGTCTGCAGCCCCTGCTCAGGGCTACTCTCATCCCCTATGTGAAGTTGCCGGGACTTCTGTGGTGCCACTTTCCTTGCTCTGCCACTTCTTCACATCTTCCTTGCCCTGCACTGCCACCTCCTTCCCTGCTTCCCACGCTGGGGTCCAGTGAGATGGGGTGGGCCAAGCAGGGCCACAGTGGCCTTGAGAAGCGCTGGGTGCTGTGGGGTTTGAAGGTCACCATTGTCTTGGGGGAGTTCCCTGTCCTTGCTGACAGCTGCCCAGTTCACCCCGTGTAGAAAACCAGTTGTTTATGAAGGTCAGTCTGCTGCCAGTAAACCCAGGGAATGTGGTTCACATGTGTTCACTCTGTGTCTAGACTAGAGTTTCTCCTATACATTAGACAAAATATGTGCACCCTCACCTTGACTTCTCAGGAAGTCTTTTCTAGTTCTTTCTAGAAGAAAAAAACTATGGCAGCATGTTCCTCACTGCTCAGGCTGTGACTCACACAGCCCTCCTGTTTTCCTCTGTTTCTCTGTTGTGAAAGCCAGCACGTGTGGCCACTCCTAGGGTGTGCTTGGCAAGCATCAGAGCACAGGCAGCAAGCTCTAGAATGTGTTTTTTCCAGCATGGATATATAGGACTGTAGCTCTCTTCCTGCATGGATTTCTTTGTGCTGCTGGCAGGCCTCACATTTGGCTGCCAAAATTACTGAAGGAGTTGCCAGCAGGACTGGTGTGAGAATTATCTGTTTTAGCTGTGCTAATCTTCACAATGCTGTGATTTTCAATTTCCCCTTCACAAAGGGAAGAAACACCATCTTTTTATTGTTTAAGAACAAGATTCTAGAAGCCTTTTTTTTTTGAGAGATTCTTTTTAAAATTACTTTTGTGATGGAAGAGAAAGTGCCATTTTTGTCTCAACTGTTGTAACACACAGAGCAAATCAACCCCTGTACAAGTTCTGCCCATTCTTTTTGAGCAGGCCATGGATTTATCAAGTACTTTCCTTGACTTGCTCATAGCTAATGGGAGAATCATATTGCTTTGTTTTTCTTCAAGACTGGGCGTCTTGAACATTTTTAAGCTGGCAAGAGGCTAAACAACTTCTTTATGTGTGTAGAAACGGCATGAACAAATCATGTTGTTTAGGTTATGTCTTAAGCAAGAATACTGAGAAGAATGCAAAAGAATGCTGAGACAGGGACCTCTGCATCTTGAGCAAATGCACTAATCCAAACTTCTTCCTGGATGATTTACATGCAGCAGATGGTGGTGAGAGAGAAAGAGTATCAGGATCTGCCAAACTGCCATCTTACTATCACAACCCAAAAGCAGGTGAAGGTATTGAAAGATACCAAAGTGCCACCCATTCCTTTTCATCTTCAGCTGTATGACAGGTGTATGGATGATCTACATCATGAGAAGGGACTGGTAGATGGCACTTCCCCTCTACACGTCAGAGGTCTGAAGGCACTGTAGCTTTTTGAGGCAAAAGCCACTGTAATGTTCTTGTGGGGATGATGCAGTTCTGCAGTTGCCTGAATTCAGAGCTGTGCTTCCAGGCCACAAGAGAATCCATTACTCCTGCCTGTCTAGCTTCCAGCTTAAAAGTATCTTTGGTACTGATTTCCATAAAAACATCCATTGCTGAGCATAATAATTATGGGCTGCAGAGGTGAATACCCCTGGCTCTGCCTTTTTGCTTTGTAAAGTTCTCACACATTTGGTGGCTTTAGTTCTTCCTGGAGCACTGCCTGGGGTGGTGTTGCTCCATTCCCAATGTGAAACAGACTGTAATTTCCACAGACTGTTCCTCAAACTTTTATAGAAGAATAAAAGTTTTGATTTGTTTCCATCACTGAAGTGTCTGGAAAAAGAAAGGTAAAATGATTAAGAATGTCAAACGCTCAAAAAGTGAAGAAGAGGGAAAAAGCTGGAGCAAATAGAAGAAAAAAGTAAGTAGCAGAAACTGCTTAAAAAGAGGACTGCATTTACAGACAACAAGGTTTAAACTTCGTGGTCCTATGTGCAAATCTCACCACAGGAACATTTCAAAACTAGGGCCTGGACTTGGGGCCCCACAGACCTTAAAACAGTTCGAGAATGGGGTACCATTGCCAAGTGTTATGGGAACAGAGGGAAACATAAATAGCTGCAGTTTGTCTTCACAGAACTGTCAAAAGTCTGTCTACAGGGCTCAAAATCATGTCTTTGTCATCTGATGTATGCTCCACAACCCAAACCACAAAAGCAAATGTACTACATTTGTCTTAAGGGTACACCTGAACTCAGCAAGTAGTTCTTGAGGTCAGAAAAAATACCTTTACACATTTACAGATTTGCTAATTGAAAATAAGAATGTAACTACAAAATTAGTCCTGGTCTTTCCCTGTGCATGGTAGATCATACTGCATTTAGTCTGAAATTAATAAACAGGTATATAGTCACATGAATTTAGAAATTTTAAGTTAAGCTATCTACAGTTGTAAAAGCGGGGTTTTATTCTACACCTCTAGAACATTGGTGTGGCTTTGGTTTATCTGTCTGTAAGATGAGAAAACCACTTCTACAGTGCATTCTGTATTTGCAAAACAAGCACATTTAATTTTAGAAAGACACTCACAGTGAAGTGAGGGAAGCCTGACATTTTTTCTAAAAGTCAAGGCAGGCAAAGTAGAGGTTAGAAGCAGGTCCTTGAGCTTCTAAATGTCAGATTTGCCAAGATCTTAATAAAATCCTGCAAATACAAAATGCATTTGAAACATTAACAATGAGACAAGAAAATAATGTATCAAATACACATGCAGAAGTTCTGAGAATTTGCTGAACCTCTTGCAGTTAGGACAAGCAGAGGAAATATGGGAAAAGAGAGAAAAGAAAAAAAGTGTAAAAGCATTGTATCCAACAGAGGGAGGTTAACCTCACTTACATGCTATTCGTACTTTGTTAGTCTATGAGGTGAGGGGACCCACAGGCGAAGCTTTGAGCATATTACTCCTTTTGTCCAAAGAATAAGGGAAATTTAGAGAAGTAAAGGAAATTCCTCCCAATATGGATTGGGAAGCATGTCAGACAGCATGCATGCATCTAAGTCTTTCAAAATAGTGCCTTAGAAGACATCTTCCTGATGTGAGCTAATTGGGAAATGCAGTAAATATCTTTGACTAGAACCTACCAGGCAATGAACTGACAGGGATTCACTGAGCAAAATTTAAGGTTTATCTATACTGACAAAAAATCCCACAGATTTTAAGGTTAGAGATTTTTGGTTAAAACTGTAGTCAACAGGCAAATGCTTTTTGAGCATCCAATCTTTATGAATCCAGCGAGCATTTTGGAAACAATTATTTGACATCTATGTTACAACACACCCGCTTGTCGCTGGGCTTTGTGCACTCTGGGCTCCCTCCATGGAACTCTAGGTCTTGTGGTTACATCTGTGTAGTAGCTCCCAGGAATTCTGCCGTGATAATACATAATTCAACCTTTTTAAAAGAACCTGTGACACATTGAAATGCTGTGGTAGTCAGTACTGCTGAGTATGGAAGTCATAAAAAGGAATGAGTGTGTTTCAAGATTGCTGTCATCTGTACCAACAAGCACCTTTGGATGAGTGAGGGAGGTGGCAGACTGCCACTTGGTTTATTGCTGGCAATTGTGTTTGAGAAGCAGGAGCTGAGAACTCACCAATTAAGCCAGTTCACATTAAATTTCTTCAGGCTCAATTTATTTAAATGCAATACTGGTGGGATACATCCTGAGGATGACCAGCAGTGATGTCAGAACTTCACAGTAAGGAAAGCTTCTATGGCAAAGAAGGAAATGAACTGTATGCTGTTTATGAAAAATTATGCAATTGACCCATTTAATATCTTACAGTAAATCAGTAGGGGTTCTTGTGGGACAAAACCCTCAGCAAATTAACAATGCGTGATGACCTTGACAAATGAAAACCCTGAGAGCTGGGCTAAGAATCATGAGTCATTGAGAAAGCAGTGGGGATACTAATAAATGGCATTTATTAGCCAAACTCCACAAGGACTGACAAGTTCTATTCTCCCCATTCCTAAGCCTACAGAAAAAGGAAAACTAAAGACAAAGGGGGTCAGGAGGAGGCTGAGGGCTGTCAGTGCCCTCTGAAAGAGGGACGTGTAGAGGGGCATGCTTAAGAAGGACACCAAAACTACAGTAAGCCTAGAAATAAAACAACCAGAAATAAAATTTCTGATGTTTCTCAACAACACAGACCAAAACATGGTTCCTGTTTGAACCATTCAGAGATTGTCACTGTTATTGTAACAAAAGACACAGACTCCAAAGGCTAGATTTGCAGAAATTCTAACTTCACTACAAATTATTCTTCTTTTATACACTGTTCTGATCCAACTGGACCAGATTGGTCAATTAATCAATACATTTCACCTGGTTGGCTAGCTAGCTCAACATCCTAGAACAAGAAAACAGGAAGTAAGAAAAAACAGCACCTGCAAGTTTGGTTAGACTAAAGCTATCATTGTTTATAATAAAACTGCTCAGACTCTCACAAGCTGATCCTGGAAAAACTTGGTTTTCTCACTCTCTGACCACCACAAGAGACTTTGGTCAGGGTTATGATACTTGATTTTGAAAAGGCAATTTTTCAGCCAAGTTTTGTTGGAGGGGATTCTATAGAATCACTGCAGAGTGCATTGCACTTGGCTGGCTAATGAAGCATGAGAGAGGTGAAGCTGATGGTGGTCAAAGGAGTAACTGGTACCAATTATCATTTCTGGGAAAGATTGCTTCTGGGACCAGCCAGTGAGAATGGAGATACTGATGCTCCTTTGAAGATGCCGGCACATGTAATTGGCTTACAGCCTCAACAAACTCTCTCCTAGCACTGAATGTCCTGCTGTTTCTCAGAAGATGCAGAGACCATGAGGCTATAGTACAGGGAGTTTTTCTCATCCTTGGCATGTCACCGCATGGACCAGTTGTAAAAATAAACAAGGCAATGCACAGATGTTTGAGAGGGCAGTGGAGAAAAAGAGAAAGGAGGGAGGAATAAGATCCTTCCTTCCTGAGGACGTATGTGTAATATATGAAGGCAAACTCAGTCAAGATCTGATGGGTGGACAAAATCTTGTCTGACTAGATTGTGTTAACACTTTCACCAAACAGTGCTTGCCCTCTGGAGATGCAGCTGACAAGTTTGCAGTGGCACAGCAAGACTATGGTGTGGAAACAATAGGCGTGTATGTGCATGGCCGTGGAGCGGGGCTTGGGCTCTGGGATGTAAGGAATCACATCTGTCAACATATACTGCAGCAAGGAACAGAATGGCAACCTGATGTCACACGGGATGAATAACTGGCATAGTTAATGTGTACATGCATACAAGCATCTGAATACTACTCTTTTAAGCTCTTATCTCTACCACAGGGATTTTTAATAATCTGTCTCAATTGAGAAGCAGATGGGGATGCTTAGTAGTTGCATCTTCTACTGATATAAGTAATATGCCATAAGTGTGTGCATGAAACATCCCAAACATCTATTCCTACAGAAAATCAAATTTTCATAACCCTATCCTTTTAAGGACAGCTAATGATAGATAAAAGTTGTATACTCAGTTGTGCCACTACTTAATTTTAAGTTTCACAGCATCCAAGTGTGCAGTCTTAAGTTATCTCTACATATTTTCCTCCCTTTCATTGATCTTCAAAAGGACTGGTCTTTACAGAAGATAGTCTGGCTTGCCAACAAAAGAGAAAGAACGGCAAGGTTCAGTATAGTGCAAAACTCTTAATCACATCCTTTCAATTCATTGATATACAGACTATTCAGACCTCAACAAAAAGAATGTAATTTATTCCAGATATTTGTAGAGTCATGGCTAGCATTTAAAATGGTGCTCCAAGAAGAAACTAAGAACCTGTAAGTTTCCTTTTAATCTTTGGTCTACAAACCCATGTTAAAATGAATAAGAAAGTCTGATGTATACACAGGCACTGCCATATGGGGTTCTAATTGCAGCTGTGAATCCTCACAGTGCTTGGCTGTAGCTGTGTTCACAGAGCCCGTGTGAAGAGTGAGATTTGTTTGTTCTAGTCACCAGCACACCAGTCATGTAGAATTGGCATAGCTTAAACTCTCCGTGCTGCTGTTGAAAACAGGCCTCAACAACACACAATTTATTTGGCATCATACGGAAGTGGGAACTGCTTTTTCCCCTCCCATTGCTCCCATTTTGAGGTAGCAAGGGTCTTTGAGCAAACTACTTCACACCTATCCATCTGGGGTAGAATTTTCCCTGACAGTTTTTTCTTCAATATTCCTGCCTTGTTTTGACAGGGCTGTCCTGACACCGCGCAAACCCACATTAATGTTAGGTCAGCTATGCCCTGCAACAGCAGAAAATTAAAGCCACTGCTGTGAAGCAGCTATGCACACTACCTGCTGAGAGCACTCGCTACTTTGTTCCTAATAGTGATGCTTCCAGATGCTGCTGTCAACGTAGCGCCAAATGTTTTATATGTACACACAGAAGGGCTGATAGAAGGGCTGTATTCTGATCAGTTTGCACAGAGAGGAATTCAAAGAAAAGACATTAAAATAAGCCCTCTGCTTAGAGTACACCTATCTTGTTAGCAAGAACATCCACCCATCCACCTGCACAGAGGCAGTGCTCAAAATAACTCAAAATTTGGGTTAACTCTCAATTAAAAATGTAGATGGCAAATCCTTTCTTCTGAAATGCCACATTAGTGGTATCACTGGACCTGAGGGCAGACAAAATGCTCCTTTGATGAAGGATATATTCTAGGCTGTGTGACAGATCTCCTAGAGAGCCAGCTTACAAGGCATTTCAGGCAATGCTTTCCATAACATTTTGCCCTGATTCAGGTCTACTTAACTGTTGTGGATGTCTACTTGTGCAGATGTAAATAACTTCTAGTATTTCTGTTAAGCCTGAGCTTAACCCTCCTGCAAGCCTGAACAAAGTCTTGAGCTTGACCTGTTTCTCACTGACTGGAAAACTATTATTCTCTCTGTCTCCATACCTCACAAGTGCTGTAGATGTGAAGATGTGGGATCCCATTCACATACCTACTTTGAAGATAAATTAATATCTGTATAGCATGGAGATCCTCAGCCATGCAATTTGAAGTATTGCTAGAATATTAGAAGCTCACAGCTTTTTTTTCTACAGACCTACCAAAAGAGCACAGAAAGATGGTGTAGGCAGATGCCCACTGAGGGAGATCCAAACCTCTGCCAAGCTTTCAGATGCTGCCTGTTTTTGGCAGATGCTGCCAGTTTTTGGTCTGCCCCAACCCATTAGTTGCCTGATACCATGAACTCACCCAGGTGCTGCTCTAATATCCTCCTGAACACTTATGGCCAGCATTAGTAATTCTGCTGGGCCAGTGCATCAGGGAAAACTAGAAGTATTAACTCATCAAATGAACTGAGCCATTCTCCATGTATATCCTAAAAGGATTATAACCATTGGTAATTGCTTGTAATAAACAGGCACCCATCTTTTCCAAAAGATTGACTTCTGTTGCTCAGGGCTGAGGTAATCTGCAGGGGTTTATATCATGCTCCTTACTTATGCCCAGCTTAATTTTAAGATGGATCTCTTTCCTTCAATAAGTTCATAAAATGCCTAGCTCTTGTCTTTATTTCTGAAGTTCCAGTGTTAGACAGATGCATGGCTACAGGAAAAGGCTATTTAATGTACAAAATGTAAGGCAACCAGCTTGATAACCCCTGGAGCAGGGAGAGGGCTCTGTTGCATGGAAGGAGCTGTTCTAGGGGGTGGAGGTAAGAGTTCTATTAGAAAGGCCACTGCACAAATATGCGAGATTGCAAACATTGACCATGCAGGAGGGGTAAGTGTACGCGCACCCTAATGCACACCCAGCTTGCTCTGGCCATCCTTTCCTCTGAGCATGCTCTGATACAGGTAAGGAAAACATTCTTTGATGCACCTGTCTTGGGCAGAACCTTCTGCTAACATAAACAAGGAAGGTTTGTGTCACTTCTGGTGCTCCTGATCTCTTTATTAGGGTGCACAAAGTCAGCTACCACACATTCAAATACTCACTGCCAGTGTCCCACAGGGTGGAGGCTGGAGCACAATCCTGGGTGTGCTTTTGCAATCCCGCATGGCATTCACAGCTGGTTTTCTGCTGGGGAAAGGCAGGAGTGAACAGCAATCGGTGCTGGCTACAGGCACAGAGAGGCTGTAGAGGTACAGCACAGATGTTCTGTGCTGCTGGAGGCAGTAATTAAGGGCTGCAGCTCTGCATGCCCAAGGATCTTATTAAATTATACTAGAACCTACATCCCCCTCAGTAATCAAGGCTCTGCTGGTAGTTTTAATTACAAACTCTATCATAGGTTAGTAAATAAGCTGTAGGTTCTCGGTCTATGGCAGCAGTCTTGGAGCATTTTGTTTTTAAAGCATGTGCTATTTCTATGGGGTTTGTTTTTGAAGAACAGAGATTGCAAATAGTAGAAGAAATCATTAAAATTTCTAATTTATTATTAAAAGGTCACTAGGCTCATGAAATGAAAATCTGACCTGCTTATTTTCAATATTTTTTCACCAACCAGTTACTGTGCATTTCAGTGTTACTACCTGTGTCCCTAATATCACAATGGTGCAAAAGTAAAGTCAGGCTATGAAAAAAAAAGTAAAAAAAGAGCTCATGCGTAAGCTGTCATATGTTGCCATTTCTATTAAGTCCAGTTTTGAAAAGTGTCCACGCATTTATGAGGCAGACAGACTTTGAAATACCAAATTAAGGTGACTTGCCTTGCCCCTGGCCTCCCTCTTGCTTCCTGGCTGCTTTATGCCTTCACTCACACAAGCCCTGACAGGCAGAGGACAAGTGGCACACCAGCACATGCAAGTTGTTGTGACCATTTCAGCAACCTGTCTTCCTAAAGTCTTTCGGGGTCACTGCTTTTCCATCGTGGGAGATTAGGTGTGGAAGATGACACAAGGCATTTCTGCAGCCATGCAGCCAAACACAAACACGTAAGTGTAATTCTCTGCAGTAATGATCAGGACTAAAATATTTAAGGGCTCAGCCTAATAAGCTTTAGAGATTCCCTAAGTTATGGTGTGTCTGGAAGGTGCTTATTTTTCAACTCCTAGGAAGTGCCATAGCAATTACAGGGGGAGGGTTTTATTCAAACTAGTGGTTTTGGTTTGTGCTAAATCTCAGTATTTGCCTGAAATATTTAATAGGAATAAAATTACCTAAGTGTTTTGCAGTTGGAGTCAGTAAAAGCAGTGGCATCTAAATAGCTCCTGACACCAGAGGACATTGGAGGACAAGCTGAATTTTAGAAAGCACGAGCCCTGTCCTTTCAGTTAAACCAGTAAATATTAATGATGCTAGTGAACTTGAGACCTCCCTCTTGACAGTACAAAAGGAACAACTCTGGCAGAAGCACACAGAGCATGGGGCTCTGGACTGGCAGAGCCCATGCAGAGCTGCAGGCTGAGAAGCCTCTCCTCACTTTTCCCCCTGCACCTATCATCTGAGGACAAGCTTAAGCACAAATCAGGAACAGTGACTAAATGGTGCTTCAGAGATGGCCATGCAGCAGTGTCAACACTTGGCAATCAGCCTTTTGGGCCCCAAGTGGTTTGTTTGGAAGACAGTGTGCAAGAGAAGCAAACAAAGTGTCTGGTGACCTTCCTCCTGGAAACAAGGAGTTGGGGAGCAGATTTGAACTATCATTCCATGGCTCCCTAGCCCAGGCCAGCAGTCTTGTAACACACCTACAGCATACATGGAGCCTATGAGGCTCTCCTAGGCTCCAGCAGGTTCCTTCTAGCTCCTTGTCTGATTCACTCAATTCATTTCTATGTTAAATATAGGCTCAGAGGTGTACAGCAGGAGAGGATTTGCTTAGACTGCTTCACTTGACTCAAGAGTAGTTCTTCAGATTAGCAAGGAAATAAAACCTGAACCTGGAAAGAGCAATGGGAAGTACTTACTTCTGTGTCAACATAGATATTTCAGTTAGCAGAAAGAGATACTGTCAATTAGCATCGAACAAGGAGCCTGTCAGTGCATTATAAACACTTTTAAATGGGAGAGAGCAAGCCAAGTGGCCCTCATCTCTTATCACTGTAAAATAATGGTGCTAATTTATAAACTACAACTGTGGCAAATTTATGCCCCATGTCACATCCCTGAGGGTATGAGATCACTGGTTTCAATTAGAGAGTGGGTACTGCTGTGTAGGTATCAAAGGCCTTTCAGCCACAGGCAGGGCTTCTTGTGCTTTTCAAGCAGGGTCAGCTCAAAACCCTAATAATAATATTCCAGGTTGTATCTGTGTACTGGATTGAAAGATAAGTGTATTCTATTTGGTATCTGTTAGAGGTGGGGCAATTATCTTCTGTTAATTGGGCAGTTTTCTTTATCTTTTCCACAAAGCAATCCTCTCTCTGGGAAATATCCTCTGTCAATGGGCCATTGAGTGTCACTGCATGACTGATAAATTTGCATCATCTCATTGTGAGAAGCTCTGCCCAGGGGGAGGAGCCAAGCATTCCTTCATGGACATAATCTGAGCATTTGGGACACCAGGGCAGCCTACTCCACTGGATTCTCAGAGAAGCACACCTTTCCCACTGGATTCCCAGAGGAAAACTACACCCGTCTACAGGATCACTGCTTCAACAGAACTATGTCTGTCACTCCAGGAGGACTGCAGCCACCATTTCAAGTGGACTGTTACCAACAGGGTGTCAGGTTGTATTCTGACTCTGTCAGTGTTGTTTTGTATTACTGCATTGTTTATTTTATTTTATTTTATTTTTTCCCTAATAGAGAACTGTTATTCCTACTCCCATATCTTTGCCTGAGAGCCCCTTAACTTAAATATTATAACTATTCGGAGGGAGGGGGTTTACATTTTCCATTTCAGGAGAGGCTCCTGCCTTCCTTAGCAGACACCTGTCTTTTCAAACCAAGACAATCGAGTAATGGTTTAATTTGGATTATGGGTGACTACCTTGTTTTTCTTTTAGACATGTATTTTTTTAATTCCAATTTTTGCCCCACTTCAGTCTTGAAATGTGCAACCACAGACAAGGGAAAGAGGGAAAGCAATGGGGTGTATTAATTTATTTGCTGTTTTAAATTCAATGCCTTGCCAACTATACAAAAGACAATAATCAATGTATGGATTTTTCCAGTACATCACGTATTCAACAGCATGTCTGCAGTCCAAAAATGCTAACTTGTTCATTTCTCTTTAAAAGGCAGGTGGTCTCCAAAAAAAGAGTACTGGACATTGTCACATTGACATTGTTTTGGATCATGGGAAAGAAGAGGAACTGCATTAAACTTTTACAGAGAATGAATGCTTCCAAGTTGTCCATGAAGATTAAAAGAAAGTGGTGTTGTCAGCTTGTGTTGATACCATGACATTTTGGTTGATAAACCAAAATTTATCGCATTATCTTTTCTATACCTTATTCAAAGTTTATAATCTGGAAAGACACAATTTTTCATAACTACTACATCCTTGATATTTTTATATAATCAGTAGAATAAAGCCAAAAATACAAAAAGCATAGATTTAATGAAGAAATATGTTTATTTGAATACCTGTTATTTTAGCACTGATGTTAATACTTTCACTAATGTGCTTTTAGCAATAAAACTGTTTCAAGAAATGCCAATTTTAAATTTATTTTTAAACTAAATTTTTGCATTTTAAAGTCCATTAAAATATTTTTCTTCATGTATAATTATTGATTTAATTTCAAAATAGACAAATGTTTGTAATATTAACCTGTTTTGCCCATTAAAGAATTGGGCCCTCCCTGCTCTCCTTCAGGAAAATGTGGGATTTAAAGTGACAGGTAAAATCTGAACTAAAATCTTCAAATAATGCTAAGCTAGCTGTCCTGGTTTTAAAAGACAGATGTCTGCCAAGGGAAGCGGGAACCTTCCTGTAATGGAAAAGATTACCCCCTCCCTTAAAACTATTATAACCTTGAAATTACAGGGTTTTCAGGCAAAGATACACGGAAAGGAATAACAGTTCTTTACTAGAATATCTATATATATACACACAGGCATATATATGTATATATAAAGACAGACAAACAACAACAACAGCAACAACAAAAAACGCCCAGAAACCCAGTAACATCCTTTTTCCCTCCTGTCAAGCCCTTTCCCCTTTGCATAGTCAGGACCACAAACAGCAGGGGGCGCTGTTGGCTCCTGGTGAGGCAGAGAGGCTGCAGTGACTCCCTGTGACTCCAGGGGATGCTCCAATGTGAGCCCGGAGCCTCCCCAGGGGTTTACGGTGGCCCTGGGAAGAGAGAGAAGGTAGAGGTGCGGGGAAGTGTGTTCAGTTTCCCCATGCTCTCACCTGTCCAGTGTGGTACCCTGGTGATGGCCACCCTGGTGAGATTCCAGTCCACCAGCAGCTGGGGGGTGGTCTCTCCAGAAAGAGAGAGAGAGAGAGAAGGTGTGGGCCCAGTCTCTTCCCTTGGAAACACCCACACAGATGGTGGGAATCTCTCCTGGCGAGGACTGGTGTTGCAGAGGGAGTCTCAGTCCACTGACAGTTCACCATAAACAATATGCCTCACCAATACATACTCAGGGGAAATTTCACAGCAGCACTGAACCCCTGGGAAGAAGTCTAGCACCGAACACCACAACCATTGCCCCTCTAAGCCAGGCAAAGACTGGACTACCTTCAGCTAAGAAACTGCCAAAACTACACTGCTTCCCCTGCTCCCCTCACCCTGGACAATTTGAAGGGTATGCCAAGGTATTGTCTCTTAATTGACACTCATTTGCCATTTCCATGACAACAAATGGGAAGAAAATTCCTTGAAGAAACCTAACTGCCAACACTAGTAAATGCCAAAAAATTAAATTTTAATTAAGAAGTAACATCACAATAATGACCACAAGAAATTAAAAATGGACACATCTCCAAAATTATCTAAAATGCTTCTGTTTCCTTTTGAACATTCCTAAATCATGAATAATGCTGAAACTGTACAACTTGAAGTACATTCAGGTATTCTCTGTCCATGGTCACACTGTGCTTATTTCAGGTTATGAGAGTGTTTTATAACACTGCTTATTCAATCATGCCTATAGATTGTAATGCACCCGTAGCTCTATCCACCAGGGCAACTTGTTGCCTCGGGTTTGAGGCCTGGTAACCTGGTTCGAGCACAGCACGACAGCTACCTCAAGCTGTTCGGGCCAAGAACTCGCAGACACCAATATGGTGGACGGTAAATGGCGTTTATTAGAAAATTCAGGGGGGTTTTATACCTTTTAGCATCGGCTTGTGCCTTCCTCCTGGTTGCATCATTCGACCTTGAGGTTACCAGGCAACCAAGGGAAGGAATGCGGCCTTATCTGCCCGTACAGCGAGAAATCTTCTGAGCGCCTATCTCTAACTAAGCTATAATAACAAACTAAATCTCTACTACAGCAACTTAGCACAATTTATATGTTGATGCACTTGAAAGTTAAGATAGTTAATAGGAAATGCTACTTCTCTACCTGCATCTCCAGATTTTGTCAGGTAGGCATTCCCCCACCAATTTATTTATTTATTGCTCTATTTATTTTCTCCGGTCATTTTTCTTTTTGGTTACCTGAGCAAGGCTTCCTAAAGGAGCAGTACCTATCAGAGAAAATCGACCAAAAGGTGAGCCTTGGTCCTTCTCTAAGGGAACAATGGGTTACAAATCTTTATGGGGTCTACCACATATTTTGAGAGCAGCAAGTTAATTTGCCATTGACAGACTTTCGATTCTTTCTTGCTTGGTCCTTTCTATAAGACACATTGACAAATAAAGTGTTGCCATGTCTGAAGTGTTTTGAGAAATGATACTCACTTCCAAAAAAATTTTAAAGGATTATTAAAACCTTGTCAAAAATACAACAGAAGATTGAATAGAGAAAATATTACAGCGCTGAGAGCAGAGAATCTTTCCCACCATGTGCTCATCCACACAATGGAGGTTTTGCCTTTTAACCCTTTAGCCCCTCTCAAAGTTCTGTCCATCGACTCCTTCACTGTCCTGTGGTGGAGTTTACTTCCTTAAATCTTGATTGGAGGTCAGGTGCTGCCGTAATAACAAGCTCCCAAATGCCCCGAACCCAGGCCACCCCCTGATACCAATGCAAGAGGAGTAAAACAGAACTATAAGTCTATAAAACTTCTCTTAACATATATACATAACATTTGCCTTTTAATTGTGAGAGTCAACCACCGCATTACTCATCTATCACAGTGTCATGGGCAAGGACTCCAATGTGAAAGCACCAATAAGTAGAGGACAGCAATGACAGGAGCACTTTACACATGTTACTGATTGCACAAAGAAGAGCCACACCACTGATATCCAGGACTGTGAAATGTGTAAGTCTGGTTAGGCATAGGTGGAAATGGGACATATATTTTATATTGATACAACACATAATGTGCAGTTTTCCACAAGCATCCTCTTAATCCTCAGGAAAATAACTGACGGATTTTACAAGATGAGGGGCTTTTTTTTCTGTCAGAGGAGTGAGAGAATGGAATGGAATGGAAGGAAAAATGATTGCTATGCACAGCAGGGAGAAGTGCTACATCCTCATCTGAGAGGCCCCAGATCTCAGTGGAAGATACTTATAACTCTGTCTCTGAAGAAGATGAAAGTAGTTCTTATGCTGAGAAAGGGAACCAAAAGCATTATCTAAAAATAAGTATCTCAAGTCAATGCCACCTGTTTCAGAGCTGGCTAAATGAACTACATCAAGAAACATTTGGCTTTTTCAAAGAGTAATAAGGCCTCTCTGCAATTGAAATGGCTTTTACTCTAAAATCTGCTAATTTATTGGCAGTTTTCTGTACTCCGCAATATCATCTCTCTCTGAGTTGAGAAAGGCAAGTCAGTCAGCACAATATGTTAGCTGATTCACAGAGGACCAAGGTGAGGATAGGGAAATTGCACTCCCTTGTTACCTGGTTTAATTCTTGCAAACGTTCACATGAGACGTACCAGGTTATGTGTTGAACTGATACTGCTCCAATTCTGTTTCCACCAGAAAACAGAGGGATCTTCAAGATAAGATTGCAAACTACCCCCGGCCAGTCTATGCTTATTCAAGGATTTCAAAGCGCTCTTCAAATCTCTTCAGAGTTTCACAAAACTCCTGATTTGCAAGCTGTGGAACCCAACCAGCACCCAGCATGTCCAGAGCCACCTCTGAGTAGGTAGAACTGGGAAACTCTCTCAAATCTCTGTTCGGCTCTGGAGCAGTCTGTGCTTAGAAAGGGTGCAGGGTAAGAGAAACAGAAACCCATAAAGAATATACTTTTCTCCTGGCTGGTGTAGATTGAGGCAATAAATGGCTGACAGTGGGTCATTACTGCAGATCATTTCTGTTCTGGTTTGATTTCAGAGAACTCCCTCCTAAACAACCAGCCTGCCTAGGCTGAGTGTGCCTGATTTGGAGCTTGTTTTCTTTCTCTGAAGAACTGCTGGTCCGTGGGCTCTTCTTCCTTCTCTAGTGGTGCAATCTCACAGAAATGCAAGATGCCCCTTCCTTGCAGGTATGTAGTGCCTCAGAACTGAGCCTTCATTTCTGTAAAGGACTTAATTTCAAGGCCTTTCAAAGGTCTTAATTTCAAAAAGCCATTTCAAAAAGGCTGTCCTTAATAAGGCTGGTTGTGGGAAGACTAGATTTTTAAATGGATTCAGGATCACCACCTAACTGCTTTTAGGCTGAGATTTGCAGTTGTCTCTACTCAGCATGAAGATAAGTGGGTGGATGTCATGCAGGCAATATGCTGCAGAGCTGTGGTCAGAAAGCATCTCTGGATGCAATTCCAACAGTTCATAAATATACAAACAATAACTAAATATACTGTCTAAGTAGTATAGTAACAAACTGACTCTGTGTGACAGTCACCAGCTGAACAAAACCACAAATCTCACTTGCCAGCCAGGCATCCTGAGCTCCTAAAGCAGTAATTTCGTAGAACAAAGGAGAGGCTTCTCCTCAGGAAATTCCAAGAGTTCCCGCGGCAGAAGGCACACACCAGTAGTTCTGGCATACCCCAGCAGAGGGCAATGGCAGATGTACAGCTGAGTCTGGCACTGCACCCCTACAATAGAAAACTATGTCTTCTCTTGCCTACCAGATCTTGTCACAAGCTTGGGAGTCACTTGGCACTAACAAATGGAATAAATCCTATCTAGAGGTGAATAAAGGCCCAGTAGAAGATCTGGCAGCATGTAATTAGCTAGCAGCATGAAGGTCTCCAGATCTGTTCTGAATGAACTACAGTTCGTTAAGCAAAGAAAAGCCTCAGCAGCATTTTCACTTGTAAGATCAGAAAACTCATGTGGTCTGGCTTTCTTACTGTGCTTGTTTGGAGAAAACGGATGAGTGAAGCTGTATCTCTTATTTGGCACATCCACAAATGCAAACCAGAAAGACTAGGCTGGAAGTGGTTAGTGTGGAGGAGGAAAGGATAAACAGGAAAAACCCTGGCAGTTTTATCTCTGTTCATGGAAGCGCTTTTGTTCTGAAACATCAGTGTTAGACCTAAGGTCCTCCTGAAGGTGACAGAAAGTGATTCAGAGCAGATTTTCTTAGGAATACGTGCACCTAAACACAAGAGCCACAATTTGAGGTAATTAAGGCAGACTTTCTTACACTGGATTTTTCCACTTCTGAATATAAAACCTTGTATGTCCCAGTTTGGGGCTGAAAAATAGAAGCAGTCAGAACCAGGAACCACTTTAAAAAAACACCAAAAAAAATGTATGTCGCATACACTGAAATGCAGTGACCGTCCGTTAATTATGTAGGCATGCTACAAAAGCATAAAATGATATCTGGTTTGACTGAGGAAGGAAGTGAAGAAATGTTTACAAATCCTTTCACGACAATAACCATAAATAACAACAGCGACAGGAACAACTGCTTCAGTAATATTGTTTGTCATTTGTTGTGCCTGCATCAGCAGACACTGCGAGGGAAAATCACTGTTGGAGGAGAGAGAAATAGGTTGCCAAGCAACATGAGATCCTATCCAAGGCACCCCCTCCCCTGCTCAGGAGCAGAAAAAACTTCCCAGTACGACTGCTCTGAAAGCTGAGCTGGCATTGATCAGGGGAAAGTGGACATGTTGTGGAGTGAGGGAGCAAGAAAGGGATCAAACCCTGCTCCAGTGTAGAAGGGTTGAACATGAATGGGGCTTTCCTGGCTGGAGAGAGAGATGGAGCAGCATGGTAGAAGGACTCTGGAGAGTTTTTATTCTTTTTAAAACATGTCTGTGTAAATATGACACTCACAACATCAGCTACTTGGGTTATTTTTCTCAAGGGAGCTGACATCTAGGCCCTGCATGCTCTGCAACCTTCCTGATAGGAGCATGAGAGTACTGGACTGAACATCATGAACCAATTCTTTCCTGACTTATATACAATATTGATGGAGGTGACAAAAGGCTGCAGAAGCTGCAGTTCAGGGAAGAATCCAAACCTCTGTCTACTACTCTATTTAATCCTTCTGAATCTGCTCTGCTGCTGCCATCATGCATGAGCTCATCCCCAGAGGATGGGGATGACAAGTGAGGATCAGTTGTGGTAACACTGCGACAAAGCAGGGACTCTGGACAGCCAGACCTTAAACTGAACTGGAAAAAATGGACTATTTGTCCTTCCTCTGGAACCCCACACAAAGTACATGTGAAAAGGCACCAGACACGGGTTACAACTGGTATTTAGGAGGCAGAAAGAGGGAAAATTTGAAGGAACAAGCATATTTTCTTCCTCTTTCACTTGTCTTATAGTTCTGATAAATTTAAAGCTGAGTATCATCCTGTGCCACACAGGCCCATGTTCTTTGTAATATATTGTTGAAAAGCAAAGTAAATGAATAAGTTGCAGAGCCCACTACTGTTACTGCTGTAGCTAAACTGATTTTGATATATGAGACAGCCTCATACATTGTAATGCATTGATTTACCCTATAAACATTTCCAGTGAAATATATGAGAGTTCAGGTGTGTTTTCCCTTCCACCCAAAGGAGCTTCTCTGTTCTTCAGAGCCTGTCTTCTAGGAGGCATTCAAGAATAAAAGATGCTGCACTGCCACTTGTGACTGATCTGCAAGAAGTTGCACCCCAGCACAGGCTGAGCATTGCCCTTTGCAAAGCTCTTTTCATCTCTTCCAGAGTCAAAAACTGAGCAGCTTTGGCAGTGTAATTCCATTAAAAGTGCTTATTTGATCAGTCTGGTTTCATGCTTACAATGCTTTTGGTCTCACTACCCCAACCATCTGCTCTCTCATGACAGCAGTTCTGGTCAACAGCAGCTTCCCCTGGGAGAGGAGCCGGCCACTTTGGCAATAAAATACCAAGAGGCAACAAAATACTGCTTTTTCCAAACAGGACAGACTTATGTCTGGTCAGACACCACTAGTGTTACATGACATTTCATTGCTCAGAATCTCTGTTCCTGCCTCCTTTTATGTCAATCTTTGCTAGATTTTGCATGTCCATCACCATCTTGAAATTCACATCTTCTGAATAAAGTCAGAAAAAAATACAACTTCAATGTCATCTGGCCTTAAAATCTTTAGCCTTTGTGGTTTTAACTTTTCAAATTTCCAACTCTGTCAGGGTTTTTCTTCACATTTATCTACCAGTAAGGTGACAATACTTTGAACACTTTTGTGCCAGCTCCTAAAACTGCAGAGACTGTGTGGTCAGAAAGTCAATCCATACTACACCAAGAACTGCAACTGAAAGGCTTAAATCAGTTGTTAAAGAGTTACTAAGCACAAACATCAAACTATTGTTATTACAGTACATCTACTCTTCCAATCTTTAGAAAGAACAATATTAACACCCAAAAAAGTGAAATTTGGCAAGGTAAAATAACCTCTTTAAAGTCTTTTTTACGTTAGTCCTTAAAATTAGCAAGTTTGATGAAAGGCAATGAACTATCTCACTTTAACACCAGCTGTAGGAAGTCAAAATAAACATTATACTGGTTTTTTTCTGGTGGTCTAATGGGATCGTAAAGGCTAATGACATTACGCTTTCTGTTAGGTGATGAAAAAATGTCCATTGAGAGAATCTTCCCCAGTTTTAAGACTAGACATAAGCTATAGGAAGTGTGTTCCAGGCAGTACAATGAGGGGAGGTATTCCTTTCTCTCTTTGTCAGTTGTTTTACCCTTTGAACTAACCTGAACAGTTCCTTTCTGCAGGCTGTCTGCTTGCGTCTCTTGTGCTACCCATCAGAGGCTACATCATGCACATTCAGCTAAACCTGTAAATCAAGAGTAGAGACAGCACAAAGCTCTGCTCCTCCCTCCCTCGCATGTCCCACACCAGCTGCTTCTGAGGGGCACTGCTGGTGATGGACACAGACCCTTTAAAAAACAGAACAAAAAGGCTTTGCTCCCAAGGAGGCTGCAACTGAAATCTAAAGGAACAGCTGAATCCACAGAGGCAAGAAAGGCTGTTTTTGTTCTTTCCGCACTTTCAAACAGACAAGAAGTAGGCAGGGCTGAACTTTTTCAGGAACAAAACCTAGGCGTAATTTTGCACTATTGTTTTGAAAAACTAGTCTGTTTTATTTCCGGGGCGGGCCTTTGTTGCAATGCTGAAAAGCACTGTAAGTCTCCCACCTGTTGTTTTACCTTATTGCTCACTGAAACACTCTCTCCCATACACACATCCTGTCAGCATACAGAAACTCCTGGGAACATGGCTAGTGATCTAATTTTGCTTGCAGCTGGCAGCTGTCTCTCTTCTTTCTGCCTTCCAGCAATGTAGGAAAGAGATGTGGGCAGCATGGCTGGGGTTTGGGGAGGTTTCCACTGGTTCTGAACTATGGGAATTATTTTATGATAAATTGGCTGCTCTGCAACTTTAATTTCTGAGAAGTCCTAAAATTTTTCTCACTAGAGCATTGTTTACTCTCTCCGCAGTCTGAGAGGGAGTTGGCTAAGTGAGATAGATTACTTTTCCCTGTCAGATAAACTAATTTGTTTTCAATTCTCTTTTGTTTGTTGACTTCTTGGAACCATACTATTATCAGAGCATCTAACTAGCTGTAAAGTTACCCCAAAACCATGTTGTGTCTTGATTTGAATCTTATTTAGGCACCTACACAACTGAAAACCTCAAAAAGGAGAGTAAATCTGTGAAATCAAATACACCAGTACTGGACTGAAAGTGCTGTGAAAAAAATTTTTCTGTTAACAAAGACACATACTCAGTATCTGAAACGAAATAAGAAAGCAAATCTTTACATCAGGCAACAAAATTACCAGATATTACATCTTATGTTCTCATCATTACATTTCTTTTAGAGGTAAATGGGTGTTATAAATGTGAGGAGCCAATTTCCAAATTAAAATAAAATTAATTTATTGAATGAAAATTTTGGCATAGGTTCTGGACAATAAGCCACAATAAAGAGAAACAGCTCCGAGCCCGGGTGTTGGCAGCTGGGTGACAGGCTAACTGACAGAGTGTCTGGATAGCACTGTTCACCCCACTGTCCAGGAGCAGTGGGTTTTTATACAGTTTAATTAGCTGGGGGCAACTCAGTATTCAAAGTCCAAAAGTCCAAAGTTATTCAAGTGAGTCTTTTGGTTGTCCCAGCCGAAAACAATGTCCTTCCGAGGTTTGGATGAATTATGGATGAAGGTCTTGTCAGTGTCCAGGAAAGTGGTGATGAGCTGCATATCTTCATCTTGATAGCTTATCTGGGTGAACTACCGATGAATCTTCCAGGATGGATGACATCCTCCCAGCTGCGGCTTTAGACATGTAAATCCTTTCCTGGAAATCAAATCAAAGCCGAGAGACCACACATTCCTCTGTCTTACAGGAACCAGCCTTTGCAGGGGTGTATGGCCTCGACATGTTTTAGTCTTATACAGGAAAACAGTGTGGCACAAAATATACAAAAAATATACCTTCCACTTAAACATATGTCTCCCTCTAAGGAGATACATCTGTGTGTCTATGGAAGTATTCTTATACTACCCAAATGTGTATCCCTATTATGTCTTGTATTTGTGTTTCTTAGGACACATGAGTTTTTAAGGCATTTCTGTGTTCATACAGGTATCTTTTATATCTAATGCTTATAACTTTTATAGGCATGAATTAAGGCACATTCTCATAACAATGGATTTATTTTATGGCCTGCTGATACGCCTCTGAGAATCAAGGAATAGGCTGCCCAGGGAAGTGGTGGGATTACCACTCCTGGAAGTGCTCAAAAGGTATGTGGATATGGCTTTTGGGGATATGGCTTAGTGGTGACCATGGCAGTGCTGGGTTAAGCGTTGTACTCAAGGATCTTGGAGGTCTTCCTACCTTAATGGTTCTATTGTGTGATTAGAAGGGGGCAAGTCTGAGAAGCTTTTTTTGCTGTGCATCAATCTAAAACTGCAGTACAATTTTTAATGCTTGGCATTATTTTCTTTGAAATATGTTGATTCATATAGTTGTGTTTACACCAGGGAACAAGACACATTTTGAAGACATTTGTGCTATTCTAGCATGAGATTTAGAGCAAGTTAAAAATAATTACTCTGCCTTTTTCTGAAATAGCACTGCCACCTTATCTAGCAACCCATCAATGCGGCTTGATTATTTGTTTATTTGTTCTCAAAGCCTCAGCTACTGAAACAACATTTGTACCCAGCAGAAAGAAAAAGTTTGAGAATGTGACCCTTTCAGTTAAAAAAAAAACCAAACCAACACAACAGAAAGAAAATAAAAAGTACTGAAAATTTACATCCTCTTTTTCTGTCATCAGATCAGCTCCAATATACCCTGTGATCTTAATGTTTCTATCTGGTGGTAATGCTTATCATCAGCTTCTGAGAAAGTTCAGCTTGCCTGCCTTGATTTTTAACCTAAAAGTGTGAAGGATTAAAAACAACCAACTGAAAACCCAGACATGACTCGGGAAAGTATTTTGAAAACACAAGGAGTTCTACAGATACTGACGCTGTGAAGGGAGGTGAAAAATACCTATGTTCTTCCTTATGATTATTATAAATGCCATGAGCCAATTCGTTAATTAAAAAAAATAGATTTTATTTGACAATAAATTTAGTATATTACCAAAAAGCCACAATCCAAGAAGCAGTGTCGAGCCCAGGCATCGGCACTAGGTGAACAGCGAGCTGACTTCTATGGCATCGGATTCCCTCTGTTCACGACAGTGTTCTGGTCTGCTTGGTTTATATACAGTTTATTTTGCCTGAGGCCAATGTATTCAAGTCTCTCCTGTCTCTGCATATTCATTTTCTGTCTTGTTCCATATTGGCTCGGACAATGCTGTTCCCGGAAGGTGATGAATTATTAATGCGTCCATCTGGGACCGGGGTGGAGTGAAAATTCCTCCCTGATCTTGGTTATCTAGATCAGATATCTTATCAGGTGCTGATGGCTGGGAGTACTCATCAGGGAAGAGCCAACCTCCGGCTCAGCCACATCTTTAGAGTTGTTAATGTCTCCTCCAGGACTGTTGGTGGGTGTTGTAAGCACCTTCCGTGGCTTGGAATGTAGCTAGTAAGAAGCATGTCTTGCAAACATTTTAGTCTAATACTTTTATACACACATATATACAACTTTATGGGCATGAATTATTCAATTATATATAACATCATGGATAACCTATATTAGTTAATCCTAGTTAAAATCACAGACAAGATGATATAACCTGGAGTTGCATTTATACTGGCAATCTGATTTTAAGCCCAAAGAGAAACTTCTGCAAGAATCTGACCAGCTGATCTGATTTAAACTATCACAGCTTTCCACCATGGGTAACCCAACACATATTAGTTCATGGGAGTTCAGATGAATGTTGTAAAACCAGAACTGCAAGCATGTGTTATAACCAGTTCATGTAAAGGAAGCAGTCCAACCTGTGACCTTTTCCTGGGGACTAAATGTAACACGAAGAGCACTCAGTGCTCTGTTTGCTCTTCTATTTATTCTTCTGAGCCTCCAGTTCTGACTTTAAAAAGTGCTAATGGGCAATACCACCTCCCTGGAGCAGTGATGGAAGTCAGGCTTCACTTAGCAGCCATCAGAAGCACAAGATTAAGTGTCTCAGAAACAGGAGTTATTCAAAGAATCAGGTCAGTTGAAGATTAAGTTGTGCAAGAAATGCTCCAGGGTAGAAAGAAGGAACTGAAACAATACAGGAACTGGTTTCCAGTCATGAATCTAGTTTTAAACAGTTGAGATTTGCTTGAGAGATTAGTATTTTATAGACTGATGGGAAAACAAAAGAATCAAATGAAAGAGCAGAATTAATCCCAGTCATTGAGACGGGAAAGAGCAGGGACACAGGAGTCCCACTACTCATCTAATCTGAAGGATGTCTCTGAACTAGCCACCTTAAAATTTCTTTTTTAGAAATTCCAGAACCTAGGAAGACATTATTAAAAAGTAATTGCTTTGGTTGAATTGATTGGTTTTTTACAGGTTGTTAGGCCAAGCCATGCAAATTAATATGCACTATCATACACTGTGATACAGGTAGCAGCTTCTCTACAGGCTTTTTAAGCACACAGAAGGTTTGAGAGTAATGTTCTTTGAAAGCCTCCTTTGTCCTATGTTTTCAGAGTAAAGGTATTGGCTCAGTAACCATAAATGCTACCTGAAAATGAAAGCAAAAAAAAAAAGGCATACAAAGGTGAGTTAAGCATTCTTTGTAACTACCTCGGTCATACTAAATTTAGCCTGTTAGAAATGAAAAATGTGAAAAATGCATATTTTATGATTGGCTCTTTGCAAAAATTAAAATGAATACTATANAAAACTTGATTCAGGGGGAAGAAAAGCTATGAAAATCTTTACTTACTCCTGCTCCACTCATTTCTTGTTAAACCGTCAGCACAAAATGTAAATGTGGAGTTACACTGCTACTCATTCACCTAGGGAAATAGAAGGCAAGTCCTATTGTAATACGTAATTTAGGATAATTCGTGCTTATGAAATATATACTAAAAATGTACGAAATATAAGTTACGATGTTTGTAAGGAATATCCCTAAAAGATTGTAAGCTCACACTCAGAGCCGGGGTGGGGGG
>VWZV01000016.1:32903-115474 GCA_013397155.1 Irena cyanogastra
GGGGGGGGGGGTGGTGTGAAAGCACAGATGGCGTCGGAGAGAGAGGTCTAATTTACAACTCCCGAGGCGGAGATGGGCACTTGCTCAGGAAACACCCAAGTGATGAATACTCAATAAAGATCTATGATCAAGGTAACGAGGGTCGTCAGGAATATGAATCCCAATGCCCAGCTCCAGGAACTCACATACCCACATCAGCATTCATCGCCTGTCAGGAACTACATTGTCCAGCCCAACTCAGAGAAAGAAGACAACATGAATATGTGGAGCTGTGAAAGGAACAGGAAAGACTCTGCCTCAGGCCAAACAAACTGTATAAAAACTGCTCGGACCTGAAAGCTTTCGCGAACAGAGGGGATCTGAAGCGATAGAGTTCGGATCAGAGTTCACCCAGTGCCAATGCCCGGGCTCGGCACTGTTCCTTTGATTGTAGCTATTGGAGATCGATTATTTTTGATCACGAAATAAAAATTATTTTTTTATCAATTACCAAATTGGCTCTTAACATTTATAACACTATGCAGTTAACAAAACTCATGGTGATTATTCCTCTCCTGAGCAGCTTTCATGTATCTCCCTGGTATTTTGTTCAGCACACCAGGCTCACCTGTGGATGACCATGTGGATAATCAGAGTCTCCCATGTCCCTCAAACCAGAGCCTTGCTGCCTGAGCAGCAGCAAGGGCAAATGGCATTACAGCTGAGGCCAGGGTTATACCATGGCCTTGATGATTTGCTTTGGTTAATTGTACTGAACAAACAAAGACGGTTTGGCCCTACAGTGTCTTAATCTTATTTCCCTCAATAAGTTCATTTTGTCCAGCATCCATTCAAGGCGCTTTTTTTTAAAAAAAAAACAACTGCTTTGGATGCAGTGAGCTGCCTTGGCTTGATTTAGTTCCTCAGTAGAAAAATCTGGTCCCAGAGTGATTGTATGCCTTGAATGGCTCTGTGCTGTCAGAAAATGAAGATCACATTGCCGGCTAAAAATGCGATTGCACAAAACACTACCGCTCACCTACCACTTTGACCAATCCCAAACCTGTGGGAGCAGGGGCTCTTCCTTGATACAAAGACAAAGAAGGGTCCTGTATATGGGCCTTATAGAGAGCTAGCTTAGCTGCCCTGATTGTTCTCTGGAGAGAAGGGTTAAGAGGTCACTTGAGCATGGCTCACGATTATTTACATGAGGAGAAGACAGATGGGAAAATGCTTTTTTGAGTATGTTGATTTGACACAGCCTGGTTTTTTAGTAGTAGGGGAGGGCCACAGAAGTAGCTTCTGTGAGAAGCTGTTAGAAGCTTCCACCATGGTTGACAGAGCCAATCTCTGATGGCTCTGAAGATGGACTTGCTGCTGGCCCAGTTAGAGAGGTTGGTAACACCTCTGTGATGACATATTTAAGAAGAAAATCAAAACATCACAAGTGCAGTTTTTTTCCAGGGGTGGCAAAACACCGTTGCAGGGGCAATCCTAGCACAGCATGCGGCAAGCCTTGCCTGCTTGGCCGCCCCTGACCAGCCGTGCCACGGGCAGAAGGGCAGGGGCGGTGGCAGCTTTTCCTTCCCTGCGCCCCGCATGAGGAGAGGCGTTAAATCGCGCCGGCGCTGCCGCGGCCAGCACTGCCTGCACGATGGCGGCAGGGCTGCCTGGCCGGTAGCGGAAACATGACGAGCAACTCCCTGACGTGGAACCTAGATGAGATCAACCTCTCAGTGCTTTGGGATCCTGCAGGAATCTTTGAATTGGTGGAACTTGTTTGCAATGGTACCTACAGGCAGCAGTTTCTCTTCTAGTCAGAGAAGAGAAGGAAGTGAGGACATGAGAGGGAAAACAACATGGCGGCACCAAGGTCTGTGGAAAAAAAGGAAGGAGAGGACATGCTCCAAGCATTGGAGCTGAGATTCCTCTGTGAGCTGTAGTGAGGACTATGGTGAAACAAACTGTCCCCCTGTAATGCATGAAGTCCATGGGGGGTGCAGAGATCCACTCACAGTCCATGGGAACAGTGCTTACGCCAGAGCAGGTAGATGCCAGAGAAAGCTGTGATCTAATGGGAGACCCAAAAGGAGAGAGAGGGCCTCTGCTTCCAGAGAGAGAGAGCCCTTGCTTCCAAACTAGAGCAGCCTATCCTTAAAAGATTGTACCCTGTAGGCAGTTTTGGGAAGACTGCCTGTGGGAGGGACCCCACGGCATAGCAGAGAAAAAACTTCTCTCCCTGAGCAAATAGAAGATCTTGAGTGACAAACTGACCAAAACCCCCATGCCTATCTCCCTGTGCTGTTGGTGGGAAGGAGAGAGGGGCTGGGGGGGAAAAAAGTGTTTTAAGGCTTATTTTACTTCTCATTATTCTTCTCTGACTCTGTTAGAAATAAATTTACTTTATACCCTTAAATTTGAGCCTATTTTGCCCTTATAGTGTTTTTCTCCCAAACCTTAACTCATGGTCCCTCTGTTAATTTTTTTCCCCTCTCCTCTGCCCAAATACAGCAGAAGAGGGTGATTGAATGACTCTCACAGGTGCCTGGCATTTGGCCAGTATCAAACCACGACACTAGGGTATAGGCAAACAAGGTCACAAGCCACAAGGCCAAGACATCAGAGATGCACTGGGCGGCACTGTGGAGACCCTGAGAGGCATTCTTTGGGATGAGGTACACAGGAGGCTTCTTCATTTGCCCCCTCCCCTTGTTCCTCTGTCCCTCAGCCACTCCCTCCCTATTCCCCCATTGGCTCTTGGCTTTTTGCTGCCCCCATGCCAGGGTTCAGCCCCTGCCTCTCGGGACAGGAGGAGCTGGATGGGGCCCGGGGTGGCTGCTTTGTGACCTTGAACATCTTACCATGCGGCAGAACAAAACATCTGTGGATACTATGCAAAGGCTCTTTCTGCTTCCCTGCCCTGGACATTATTAGCATCTAGTCCAGATGCTACAAGGCACCACTAATATTTCTAGCTGTATTTTAGTGCCACTGATCCCACAAGGGAATACAGAAGGTATTTCCTAGGCTCCCCCCCGAGACAGGTGTTTTTAGTGGGCTTAGGTGGGTGCCCGATTTCTGGATCCAAGTAGATTAGGTACAAGGTCGGCAGTGACCTTCTCATACAGGGTGGCTATGACATGGCCAGGAAAACATCTTGGAGATAACAATAATATTAACTCCAGGCACCCTGGGAACTTAAAAGGCAAACAGGGTGTTTCCCAATAGCTCAGCTGCATACAGCAAATTGCTATGTATTTCCTTTTGTCCCTGTGACAGCCTCTGTTCAGCTTTCAGAGGGAGACTTCTGCAATGAGGGGATCAGTAAAATGAGGTGTGCATATATATGTGAGCTGTATTCTTAGAATTCTGGTCAGAAGTGTAGGGAGAGTGTGTGATTGGTTAGGGAGTTTTTGGTAAGTGACTTGATATTTAGTCACTGTACAGTAAATAATCTCTTCTTTTCATGGCACTACCACTGTTCTAAAAAGTGCTTTTACAAGACGGGAAAGTACTCCAGATCAGTAGAGGTAAAACAGCATAAGTCTTCTAACAGATAGCTCTCAGAGGTCTCCAGCGATCAGGTGGAGAGCAAGGAACAGGCTACAGCCTCTTCAGTTGCAACTCTCTCTGCTCTTTCCAACATATTGAATTTTGAGAGTCCAAGACAGATAGAAAAATTAAGTGTTATAAGTTATGGTTAAACAACTTTAAAAAGGCAGCTACGAGATTTTTGTTTCCAAAGACTGTAATGCTGCCTAATCCTTCAAAGCCTCATAGCTCTTAGTGTCGCTAAACAGAAATGACCATATGTCAGTCAAAGCAATGGGGCAGTGACCTCCACCAGAGCATTTTGATTACTGAGATACCACTGGGGCCACTGCAGAGTGGCTAGGTTGTACCCTAGGGCTGGTTCTAGGATCCTGATGAGGCACAAGTATATTTGAGCCATAGCTAGTGCAGCAAATGTAAATGCAAAAAAAGAAAAGAATATATTTCTGAAATAACAATTTCCCCCTTTCCCCATGAATCATAGAAAATGCTGAGTTAGAAGGGATCCACGAGGATCGATCATCGAGTCCAACTCGAATGTCACTCTTGAAGATAAAATCTAAACTTCTGTAAGGAAAAACTATTTTGTCTAATATTGGTCTTTCTCTGGAAAAAGCTGAAGAACAATGACCTCAATTAAAAAAATTAAATTAAAAAATTATGCATTAGAGATGCAACTGAATCAAAGGAACTGTGTCATGTGTGAGCTCTTATTTTGGCTTGCAGGTAATTTTGCTTGGCTGGTGGGAAAATTAAGAATGAAGCACAAGATCATGCCTCTGGCTGTCACTGGAGCTCCAGAATTTGACAGAACATTTCATGCTTACTAAATCTAGAGATCATTAAGATGGTGGCAGTGAATAACAATTCAGTCCAGAAGAGAAGCAAAAACTTCCTCATAAAAAGTAAACTTTTCTTGGCATCTTTTGCTAAAAAACCAAACCAACCAACCAACCAACAAACAAACCAGAAGGCTTTTCAAATGGTTCAGCTATTATTTTAATAATAATGGGGTAAGTTCAGCTAATTTCAAAGTCACTGCTCAAATTCTGATTAACTAGGCAACCAGATTACCTAAAGTTAAATGGGGTGTGAGATCCAACTGATTGTACCCTAGGGAATTCAGGTGTTCTGGATCTAGAAAGCTGTGCTGTCAGTTCTTGGGCTGTGGATAACACCACGGAAGAAGATAAGCAAAGAAAATCTGTGTCTGCAGTGGATAACGGTGAAATATCCTATCTAAGAAGATTGTCTTCGTAAAGAGCTTCAGTTTTCAGAGGGCTTCAGTGACTAACTAATGATTCTGTGCAAAATTACTTATATTTATTTCAAAAAATCTCATCTGCTGTAACTGTAGTTGTAGTGGATAACAATAATTAGACATACTATGCATTAGACAACTTGTTAGATAACATGATTCATTAGACACAGAAGTTTGCCTAATTCCTTAAAAAGAAATTAATTCAGAACCACTGAGAAAAGATACACGAACAATATATTGGTGGGAAAACAGATATCCACAAATAAAGGTGTTATGGTCCTTGCCATAAGAAAAGCTATGCTATGCTGTCTGTGCCTTCATAAAGGCAGCTGGCCTCAGCAGAGTAATCCAAATTCCTCCGGCAGTACCAGTAATGCTGACCCACAAAACTTGCATACCAACAAGTGTGGAGATAAGTGATTAACATCACATCAATGAATTGGAGTTCCTGCCTGTCTCTGCTCCACAGGCACTTGATTGAGGCTTATTTGATCTATTTATTTCCATGTAGTTGGGATCCAGATCCTTGCCTAAGTTTAAATGCCAGGAAAATATTTTAAACAGCTTATATCAGAGATTTCAAAAATGAGAAATTTTAAGAATACCTACTGTTGTCTTGACTGTACTCCCAGTGGATATGACAGCATTAACTTTAGTGGCAACAAAACAAGGCCAAAGATGACTCTCCTTGAAAATCCTATCCATAGTTTGTTTCCTTTCCAGGCTAATGTTCTTTCAAATTTATTCTGCAGACAAAAACTCTATGTAGTTTTATCCAGTATTACTGACTGACCTCTGGACTGCAGGATGTTTTTCAATCAAGGTAAATAATTTCTGCTTTTATCTTGGACTGACAAATTTTACATAACTTTTTACAATGTTGGGATTGTCAAGAAGTAATTGACTGTAGACATCTTTCCCCCTTCTTTTAATTAAAACAGCCTTCCTAGAATAACGCTCAGTGACACTGAAATCCCATTTCATAGAGCTCCACCAGCTTTCCCTTCTCTCTTCAATACAAGGAGCTCTCATAGAGCTAAAACTTGTGACAGTTATTAACCCTTTCCCAGATAATGTTTTAGAAGCATGAAGTCTGTGGGCTGGGGAAAGGATAACTAGCTCATGTCCATCACTCCTCTCCTTCCTAAACAATTTCTCCATTTTCTCTCTGTTCCAAACCAGTAATTTTTTGTTGGGGTCTTTCTTACAGTCCCATCTCCACTGTAAATCCACTGTAAATCCAAAGAAGCACCACTTAAGTCAACAAATTGGATACAAAATAATACACATGCTCATAGGCAGACACTTGAATCAGGGAAGATCACAGCTGCTAGCCAGCAAAACAAGTGCTGTCATATGTAAGAAATTAAAGATAACCTTCCCTTGAAGCAGGGTTTCAGCTATGTCCCACAGATACGTTTACAGGAGTTAATCCAGCACACAGTGAAAGCTGTCCTCTGTAATACACACACAATTTAAAACCACAACATTAACAAGCACTGCTTAGTCCTGGTAATACAACTGACCTCCATACCCTGCCATCAATCAAGTGGAGGCGACTTTATAGTCTTCCCTCAGGGAGATCAGAAAGCTAACTTCACTACAGCTTCCTTCCATGTCCTTGGATAAAAGCTGCTATATAAATGCAAAGCAGGTTATTAACAACATAAATAGGATTCTCTTCCTGAAACAAACACTCCTCCTTAGCACAAACTGCCATAATAATACAAAATGACAGAGCTGGGTCAAGCCACAGTGCTACAACCCACTGTCCTTTTTCTGGGATAATCACAAAACTGGGGTGGATTAGGATTCCTGTTGGTTCCTGAGATGACCCTTTGAAGGAATGCTTTTGGATATTTTTGGGCAGTCCTATATTCACCTCATTTGTAAACCCATACAAAGAGCCTCTTGCAGTGACTGTGTAAGAATACATATATCTCTTTTGAATTATTCTTTCCCAAGATAACTTTTTAAGTTATGGGTAGCTGTAAAAATTACCAAAGCAATATAACTAGAAAACATAACTAGAGCGGTTAATTGTCTGCAATCCTCATTTTTTAGTTTTCTGACTGTTTTCTCATATTAATATTTTCTTTCTTAGAATTAGCTTCCTTTCGGGATATGTTGTACATGTTTGCCCGCTACAAGTACTTCCATGGTTATGTCCAGTCTGTGAAAGGAAGGTAAGAAGTTAACATCTGGATGCAGGCTAAGAGCTCCAGGCTGTGGTCTGAAGCTGGGCTGAGAGCCAAGAATTGGCAGTGAAAAGTGATTATAATTGAACGCAACATGTAAAGTGTCACCAATGGGTCTGGAAAGCCTCAGGGAAAAGGGCTGGGTGTTACAGTAGAAGCCTAGGTTAGGATGTGCATGTGCTGCAGGCCAGGAGAGAGAAGAGTTTTGATGTTCACCTTGTGGGCATGTCCTTTGTACTGGGCATAATTTACAATGACATTCAAAGAGATCTGGAAACAGAAGCACAGTTTTTCATATCACGACTGCTGCAGGATGGGAAGCTGCTCACGCAAGGCTTGCACCATGCCTGCCTGTCTGCTTTTTCCTCTGTTTGTCACATTAAGACCTTTTCTCTATCCACACAAGTTGCACTAACGGAAGCAAGCAAATCTGGCTTTGTAGGCTGATGAACCTTCACCAAGCAGGTAAGAGAACAGGGCTCCAGATAAGCATACATTAATGAATATTGAGTGAACAGCATCTCTTGATATGAATTCTGCTTCAACAAACATTGGCAGTATAACCTCCACTATAAACACTGAAACACATGGTTTGTTTCATTTCACTGAAGGCACTGCATTGTCTTCTGTGTCTTGATCTAAGGCTCTCTTCTACCATCTATCATCAGACATAAGAAGAAAATAGTGCAATATATGCTTGTCATAAAATTAAAAGACTTGCAATGTCTTCTAGAGGAAGATACAAAACAATCAGACTATTTTGTAGTGAATAATCCTGCAGCAGCAGGAAGCCTGTCCTACAGGGCTATTTTCCATGGCTTGTGTACTGATGTTCCCATTCTCTTTCACTACAGCTCCACCAATCCTTTACATTCTTTGGAAGAGCTACTGCTGGAGAGAAGAGAGAGACTTTTTTTCCAGAGTAAATATGTGGAGATAGTTTCCTATCTCCTAGTAAGAGATGCAATAATTCAAATAGTGCAATGAACACCTGCTAGAAGACTAGCAACTGCTAAGAAAGTATGGGGAGCAGAAACATGAAAATGAATGATGAAGCATGAAAAAGTCCTTTGTTCAAGAAATCTTTGCCATGCTTTACTTCAGTACTCTTAAAGCAATAGATTCAGACTCTCAAGGAAATTGTAGAACAGTGGCTGGCTTCATTATTAGACAGAGCGTCACACTTTGGTGAAACTGATTTCAAATCAAACAGAGGATGTTAAAAGCCAGCCTGGCAGCCCTGGGAAATGGTTTTGCTCCAAGACCTGCTAGTTATAAAGACAAACCTGGTATGCATCCTCAAAGATGGGCTAAGCTAAAGACTCTTTTCATGCTCTCTTGAAACTGAGAAAATACTTCGCCATTTTCATCTAGACATGGGATGCCTACAAAGGCTACTTATATAAAGTCTTTGGGCACCTAAATCTTAGGTGAGATTCTCAGGCTCTCCCTTTCTGGTCCAGAAATCCATCTCCAAGTCATAGTGATCACCAGTAGCAGATCTCCCAGCTCAGCAGAGGGTACCTACCCAATGGATGTGGATGTAAGAGATATGCACATCTCTTCCTCAGTTCCATAAGGCTTCTTTCCCACACTCCTATACCTGGAGTTGTAATCAGGTGCTCAAGATTTTCTGTGGCTATACCTACAGGTCTTCATGTCACAGAATGAGGTAGCCTCCTCCCACAGCCAGTTCTTAACTTCCACATGAAAATTCAGAAACACTGGGGGAATGTTTTCCCTCAGAGAGCATATTAGGAATCTCTTGTCTCTTGCAAAAGTCATACATGGGAATGGTTTATTACTAAAACCCCCCAAGGCAGTGTTCCAGCCATGGTACTTTCTTGATTCCACAGACTTCAACTGTTTTGGACCAGCAGTTTCACTATAATGTAACATGGACAGCTCATAACAGCTCATAACTTTCTGCATTCCACTTTGAGGTTAACAGGGTTTTATTTGAGTGTGATAATTCTGATTTGCTTGATAACCCTGGGTGCAGCTGGTGCAGCTGAGATTGTCAACAGCTTTCTGGATTAATACCTGGACTTCAGCATAATAGGGAAAGTCCATAAATTGCTTTGAAGGTGCTTTTTTTTTGTAATAAATAAATAACATGGATGTTTTGCCTGAACCCCAAAAAGATGATAAGCTACATGTGAATAAAACATCAGAGCTCTTTCCTAACAGCCCATTGCAATGTAAAATGCATGTTTTTTTCCTGAGCTGCTTACACTTGCTCCTTTCCCTATACTCTTGGGAAAGGTAGTACGACAGAATGTCATGTCACATCTACATTTGCAATTAAATGTTCTCTTTCCCTGCATAGCATTGCAACCCCACAAACCAATCACATAAACCTAAACCCAAAATTCACTAAGTAATTTAGTTGCAACTGGCACTGCAAGCATCGGCCCATCTTGTCCATTGCACTTCAGTTTTGTCAATGCTTCTGTATCTTCCTGCACTGCTCTTCATTTCCCCCAGCTGTGCCTTCTGTTTTGTGCAAATGTAAAAACACTTCCATGCAATATGCTGCTGCAAGATTCCCATTTTCCAAGTATATCCAATCCCATTGCTGTATAAGCATATATGGAAACACTGCTTACTTCAGAAAAATGTTTAAAGCTTCACTTGGGCCTAAGTGTCTACAAAGGACTTTTGGATTTTGTATTTTGGAATGTGCTTACAGTTCAACGCATGCTCAAACATTCTTGAAGAAGTGGAGCCCTCCTGTGGGCATATCCCAGTCCTAACAGGAAGCCTCCTGAAGACAAGCTGTGCCCAAAACATGACACTTATGAAGGGGAGAGCCAGTACAGACACTCATGTTATAACTGGATGCACTGCATTGTTTCCCACCAAGGTACAGATGTCTGGGGTGTGAGAAAGACTAGACAATCATTCCTGGATTCTCAGAGAATGACCACAGCTCTGGGAATCATAAAGTCACAGTGAAAAGTAAACTGACTTTAAAAACAGCTTTCTGCCAGAAGAAGGGAAAAGTCATGGCTTATCACTGTGAGCTCAAAGTATGCCAATGACCAATTTAAACTATGTAAAAGAACAGAGATGTAAGGCCATGTCTGTTTTGGCAGCTCCTGATAATTCAAATTATTTAGGCAATGCTGAATATAATAATAAGAGAGCCAGCAGGAAGAAATTTACCTGGTCATGCCTCTGAAGACATGATTTGGCCAAAAATGCTGCAAATTTATTGTAGTGTTCAGTCAAATCTATATAATGAACGTGCCTATTGTCTCTCTGTAGTGTACTAAGGTTGATAAGCAGACCACAAGATAATTGACAGGTGGATCAGATTCACAATAACCTTTCATATTAAAAAGGTGGACACATATGGACACATGGCAGTGGGGCTAGAACAAAATAATCTTTAAGGTTTCTTCCAACCAAAGTCATCCTGTGATTTTATTAAGTTAGCTTATGAGAAAAAGACACAACCTAGTGCCTGCAGGTAGCAAAGGCTGAAATGGTATAAAAAAACATAAGATGAAACAAGTACAAAGATGCAAGATGAGTCCAACAATGTTTGTTGAGAGGAAAAAGGACAGATGATGATGGTGTGAGAAATGACTGCTCACTTGAAAAATTTTAAAGGGTTTATTCAACCTTAACAAAAAAATACAACAAAAGGATTAAGTAAGGGAGTCTCCCTCATAGCTGCCTACCACGTGGCTCCTCTGCAAGAGGGATGCTTCATCTTTCATACCTTGGGGGGGGGGGGAGGCGTGCATCAGCCAACCCTGGCCCCTCCCAAAGTCTGCCAGTCAACTCTTCTTCGCTGTTCATTGGTGGAGACTGCTTTCTTGCAACTTGATTGGAAGGTCAGGTGTTGTCATGCTGCATCCCTCTAGCAACAAGCTTTTCTATTCTCAACTGCCCCATGTAAGGGGTACATGTACACGCCTTCTTTCTACCTGTCCTAGATAACCCAACACCATTGTTGTCTGATGGCAACAATACAGAGTGGGGGGAAGGGAACTATGGGGAGAACAGAGGACATTTAAACTACAATAACATAACTATACATCAATAAAGCTTCTCTTAATATTCACACAGTATTCATCCCTTAATTGTGAGAGCAAATAATCTCATTATCCATCTACAACAATGGTGAACAGGCTGGAGCTGACACAGCTGCAGAAAGGGTGGCTCTCCATTACCTACCTTCAGAGAGAAAGTACATCAGGGCCAGATCTAGCAATCACAGAACTCATCAGAAATTATTCCACTAATTTTCCTTCCTTGGGCTGAAATACCAAAAATCCACTTACCAACCCGCCAGCGGTGCCTTCGGCCAGTCACAGTGTTGGAGGTTAGGATTTTTCCTTTTTTTTCTTTGTCTCAGGGAATTTTCTCCCATTTGTTGCCTAAGAGATGGTAATGATGATACTTTAGAGACAAAAGACTGGCTGAAAGTTGGAAGAGGGGGAAGGATGCAGTTTACTTCTGTGGTCCTGGTGCCAGGGAGAATTCGCTGCCAGTGAGGAGTTGTGTCCTTCACTGCTTCTCATTATCATGGGTGAGCCTTTGCTCGTAAGAGCGGCCACTGAACTGGGACCTTTTCAACACCCGATCTCACTGGGAAGGCCCCTCACCATCTGCTTGGGTGCGTCAGGGGAAGACCCGGGACCCTGACGCACGACCCCTGCCAGGGGGAGCGTCTCCTGGCTGCTTGTGGGAGCCTGGCAGCCGCTGCCCAGCCCTGCTGTTTTCTGCCGCTGCTCTGGGATTTTTGCTACACTTCAACCCAGCATCCCAAATCCACTCGACCCCCACAGCTCCTGGCATGGCTTCGGAGTTTTCACTTTGTTTTCCACCCTGGATGTGCTCGCCTCTGCTGTTCCCGCCTGCTGCTCCAAGGTTCCTGCTGTAGTCCATTACACAACCCAGAGGGGCACTGAGACCGGCTCCTTCCTGTGGGTTTGCAGAGGAAAGCCCCTTCTCTCCTCTCTCCCTCCCGCCGGCTGAGCCGCCATGACCATGTGGAGAGGCGGCTGAGCTTGCGCCACAGCGCCCCCTGCAGCTGCGGAGGAATCATCGCACCCACCCTGCTTGGCCAGGAGCCACCAGCACCCCTGCCGGCCGTGACCGTAACTGCACCGAAGGGGAAAGCGCCCGACAGCCGAGAGAAGGCTGCGGTTGGGTTTCTGGTTCTGTTCTGTTTGTTGTGCTGCTGTTGCTGTTTGTTTGTTTGCCTTGTTTTATATATATATATGTATATATGTATGTAGGTATGTATATATGTATATTCTAATAAAGAAGTGTTATTCCTTTTCCCACATCTTTGCTGGAAGCTGCGTAATTTCAAAGTTATAATAATTTGGAGGGTAGAGGGTCATATTTTCCACTCCAAGGGAGGTTTCCGCCTTCCTTGGCAGACACCTTTTGTTCAAACCTAGATACAGAGGCAGCAGGAAACACTGCTGCCAGAACCAAAACCAAGACAAAGTTACAAACTATGTAACAGACTTGAAATACAGAGTAGAAGAGGTCCAAAAGTCACCTACCTATTCAAACAGGTCTTTCTTTGCCTCTGAAATTATTCCAAGCTTGCCTGTTGTAGTGCTTTGGTGTGTTACCTTCTCTTTGCTTTGCTTCACTCCGCTTCGTCTCGCCTCCCTCTCTCCTCCTCTCCTCTCCCCATGTATGGACAGGCCATACATGTCCAACAGACCTACGTGCACATTCCTAAAGGCTTCTGACAACACAATTCTCACACTGTTGTAGCGGTAGATGATAGGGAATTACTCTAAGCATGTGTCTTTATCCTTCTCCAGTTTTCCTGTTTTCTCCAACTTCTATGTCCAGCTACACATTTCCCTTCTTCCCCCCTACCTCATCTCCATCTTGTGTCCTCCCCTGGAAGCACCTCCCCACTCCCTATTTTTGCTCCCAGCACAGAATAAACACAAAAAGTTGGATCTGCCACCTCTAACAGACCTAATTAAGGACCAACTTCCCTGTAGCATCTGCCTGAGCACAGGCCTCTCCTCAGAGCACAGGAAGCTTTGGTAGCCCACCTTGCTGGAGAACAGGGCACTATGGCAGAAGATGGTGTAGCACGTCCCATCCAGTAGCTCATTACAGCAGTCTGGGCTCTGCTTCACAGAGACAGCTGCTGGGGCTGCCTGGGATGCAGGAATTCACTGTCTGTTGAACCTGCTGGTTGCAAGAGGGGCATCCTGGGATGGGCTATACCCCATCTGTTACTGCTGAGGTCTAATCTGTAACTCCATCAGGTGCCTTGATGCAGCCATACAGAAAATCCAAGGCTGATTCAGATCTGCCTGCATGCAGCTTCCTTCCCCTCCATGGAAGATTGTTCACTGAGGTGCAAGAGTGGGGCAAGACATGATCCATATACACCAGGTAGATGACTCAGCTTTTATTTGGGTTTCTTTTTTTTGTTGTTCTTGGATTTTTTTGGGGGTTTTTTGTGGAGTTTTTTTTTGTGTGTGCTTTTTTTTTTTGTTTTGTTTTGTTTTGTTTGTTCTTGTTTTGTTTCTTTTTCTTTAAAAGTGGTGTGTTAACATCAGGTATTTTTCTATGTTTTCAGACTCTGTACAGGTCTTAAAAGGAAATAAGCAATGCTTAATGTACAAAGTAAAACCAGAAAACTAGAAAAATCTGAATAAAAATCTGAAAAATCTGGGGCAAGTTGTTGTCAGGGATACAGTACAAATTAGTAATTAGATGTCATCTGAAGTGCAATACCACTGCAGTAAGGATGAGTCAAGGAATGAAATAAAAATACTCTATTTTAAACAAACAGTATATATATATATTTTTATATATATTTATAAGTATATATTTTACAGGTAGTAGACCCAGTGATATCTGTAGAATTGTAAAAACATATTTACAAATTATTTTTTTTAAAACATTACATATACATCAGCACCATAGTAAGAAAGGAAAAAAACCCCAAATCAACTCAAATCTAATAAAATCTGTTCTCTAGTACTTGATCCTGGTATGGAATATTTGGAGGAAGCTTTACAAAGACAACAGTGACTCATCTTCACCACCATTTATCATCAAGGCCTGTATCTCCCAAATGCACCAGCTTGCATTGGCTGCTGTGTGGTGGATGTGTGTTTCTAAGTTCCCCTTTCCCACTTCCATGCTGAGAGGCGAGCCCTGATAGCTCTCACCCAAGGCATGGGTGCTGTGCTGTTCCCAGCACTGTCCCCTGCCCAGCAGGGTGGCTGCCTCCCCACCTTGTCACAGCTCTGTCACACACGTGTGTGCCCCATGCTCACGCCAACCCACATGGAGCCACAGCACCCTGGACTCTTCAGGGTGCTGCTTCTCCCAATGTTTGCCTACCCCTTCCATTCCGACCAAGAGATGCTGACCCATAGGATGAACCAAAAACTTCAGCTGGTGCTCCCTTTCATTGAATTAGGGCCCAACCTGGCTCTTACTGAATGAGCAGGCATGCTAATCATGCTCATCATCCTCAGCAGGAGCTAGAATTGGCACTTATGCTGTATTTTAAAAAGGGGTCAGCTAAAAGAGATGAGATTAAAGCCATTTTTAAAAATGTAGCAGCCAAGGCAGGTTGGATTGATGGCTCACCTTTAGCACATTAAAAATGCAGCTTGTCCTGCTGCATCGCAGCATTTAGAACACATAATTCCCCCCACTAGGCAAGCCCAGCAAGGGCAATTGCTCAAAAGGGAGCCTCAGTGGGGCACTGAGATGGTTCCAAACTCATTTGCTCTCCCTCTTTAATGTGATGCATGTCTGTGCTCCAAAAGGAAAGGCAGGACCTGAAATTGCCAAGGTTCAGGACCTGAAATTGCCAAGGCTCTCAGTCTCCATGGAATTCAAGGGCTCAGCACTTGGCATTGCTGGGCCCAGGGAGAACAGCACAAAAGGAGGTGATCAGGAGCTGGGGAATTGGGACTGGCACTAGTACACTGCTGCAGAGCACAACTCATGGCTCACAGAGGCCAGCACTAGGCCAGAGGGTGCTAAAACTCTGGACTATGGGTCATGTTAACATTTTTTATATAACCACACACAACTATATAACCTGATAAGCAGCTCTCAGCTGAAAACACTAAAGAGGTAATAGGTTCCAGAAAACAGCCTCCAACTGCAGTTTGGGAACCCTGCTATACACACTCAGAATGGCTGGTGACTTCAGTGTTGTGTGAGATCTATCACAACTTCCTCACAGGGTTGCTCAGCAGTGGTCCAAACAGTGGAGATAGTGATACATCCCTATTATCTAAAACCTTATTTGGGCAGATCCTATGTTTGTAATATCAATTATTTTATCCACTCATGAATGTTCTTTACAGCAGTCCTTCATTGACTCCTGTTCTTCAAATACTGCATTGAATTTTATTCCAGCAAACCAGAGAGATTAGGCCAAACATCTATTTAAAACTGAACATATCACATTGAGAGCCCAGACACCCTAGGGTAATACTACCTGCCAAACCTGCACTTTTCAAGAGGGGAGGGGAAAGTCTTCCTGTGTGACAAACCCTCACTGTATGTTTTCGCTTGCCTGTTTTCTCCTCCCCTGCCTGTCCCTTTGCGGCTTGCCTGAAAAAAGTGCAGTCAGCTCAGCTTGCTTTACACTGAAGGAACAGGAGGGGAAGAGAGTGAACTGAGAATACCCTGGGGAGGAAGGAGAGGGAAGGACCAGCTGAGGAGCTCTGCTAATGTCTCTTGGTACCTCTTAGCCCTTCAACACCCCAGGCAGCTGGGCCATGCCAAGTGCTCTGACTTGGGAAGCACTATTTCAAGTCCCAAGGGGACTAAGCAGTTCATGAAGTTAATCCACCACTAGGCTGTCTCCAGCAGCAGTCACATAATCAATCTGCCCTCACAACACTGCCAAATTTATGTTCTTCTGCACTTGTAGTGGGATTTACACTCTGAAGAGAAAACGGTGACCTCCTTGTGATTGTTTAGGTTTGTCATGTGAGTGTTGCGCATTCCCTTAGAACAGCCCATAGCCAGCCCCATCAGCCTGGCCATGGCTCTCCAAGACCTGCTTGCCCCCAGGGTTAAGCCATTTCTGACCGGGGCCTGTGCAATCGCCCCTGGATATCTGTAGGCTTTGCTCCCAGCTTTTCCATCTGCTTCCCTGGAAGCTTCAATGTGCACACTCATATAAGGTGGGAGATAACGGGACCACCCCTCACCACTGTGCAATGAAGCCTTGTTTTAAGTGGGAAGAGAATGAATCTTCCCAGCCAGACGCATTAGCTGGCTTTTCCAGTTTCTCCATTCTGCCTCACACACACACAGAGTGGGCGCTGCCATGTAACAAAAATTGCTTAGTCACTGTTTTGAGATGGTGATGTTTTCATCGTCCCCTGAATCTTCCAAAGTTGGCTACAGATCAGCTCAGTTTGCACAATTAAAAACAAAAAAACCCAAAATAACCCCAAACCAAACCAACACAAACAAAAACCAACAATACAGGGATGGGGAGAACATCTGACTTCCTCTTTGCTTGTTCAAACATAACAAAACATAACCAAAGCTCCAGACCATACAATCCCATTCACTGGGGGTTTCCAAACAACTCATCAAGTTCTTGAATCCACTCATCCCCTGGTCCGCTCTTAATAATGGAGTCCACAAGGTCTGTGCTCTCTGCTAAACTGGAGAACGACCCCCCTGCTACTCCATTACTGTAGTTGTAAGATATGTCCTGAGTGGGATTCCTCTCATAGGCCTGACCTTGGCCACTCTGAGCAAAGGTACCACCTGGCATTTGCTGCGTTGGGGGCTGACTGAAGCTTGACATGGCAGGGACCCCTTGGCTTATTGCTGGCATCACCATCGGCCTGGCCTGGCTGGCTGCCTGTTGCCCAGGTAGTGGTTGCAGCAACTGTCTCCCCAGTGCTGGATTCATGGCTCTCACTGTCTCACTTGTGTCCACAACTGTCTGATTGAGCCCCTGTGGGAAGTGCTGCTTGGACAGCCGTGGCTGCCCAGATGGCATCACATATGTGGTGCCATTGTTGAAGGGCCCCATCTCACCACTAGTCCTTCCAGGTATGCCTTGCAAGCCTCGCTGCTGCCAGTTTTGTGTTCCTTGAGGGACAGTCCCCATCAGGTTTTGAAGTCGTGGTGCTTGTGGCCTTGGCAAGACCTGGACCACTGATCCTTTCATCTGCTGCTGATGCTGGGGAAGAGCAGAGTTTACCAGCATGTTCTGACCAAAATTGCCAACCATTCCCACTGCTTGTCCAGAGGCAGGCTGCCTTGTTCCCTGGCCTGTGCTGTGTGCCACATTCATGCCACTTTGGTTTGGGTGCTGCAACATTTGGCTCATCCCCGTGCTCATGCTGTACATTCCTGGCTGGCTGGAAGAGGCATTGCTGTAAGGAGTCATGCCCATATCTGACTGGCCCGCAGTGGTGGGCAGCGTGCTCGGGGTCTGGGAGGGACCCATGGCCATCATGCTCGCGTTCTGGGCCATAATTTGGGATGTTCTCATGCTCTGGAGCACTACCTGGTTTCTCACAGCCACTATATCCTGGGGTGAACCTGCACCAAAAAGAGAGGAAGGTAAGAAAAAGACCACAACCCTGTAAATCTTAATTAATACACTTTTGCATAAGAGAGAATCTGTAGGAGCATCCTCAGCAGCACTTATCTTCTTCAGCTACACCTAATTCAGCTTCTAGCAAGCAAATGGGAAAACTTCCACTGATCTTCTTCATTAGCAGCAAAGCAGCTAAACTTCAGTTTACCATTTGAAACTCTTCTTTAAATATCTCCATTGTCTTTCAAAAGTAAGCCTTGAAAATAGAAATGTCGGTCTCAGAAGGCCAATTTTTTTAATAGCTCAGGAGGCATTAATGAATGGATTTTCTATAGCATTGCTACTGATTAATTCTATGGAAAGAAGAAAAATCGGGGTTTTGTGGACATTTAAAGCAGCGACAGTGTATTAGTGAATCAATACTATAAGCACATTTTACTTCACATTAGGCCAGTGATGGGAAACCAGAAAATCCTAGCCTTGTTAAATTCCACACTATGACAGATAACTATGCTTGTGTCTTACTTTCAGGGGTAGGGAGGAGCTATTGATTTCTGGGAAGCCAATATGTTTCTATATTTACTATCTTTAAATAAAGACAATTACCTGGAGCTCAGATTATGCCATGGGTTCATTGTGGATTTGAGTCACTACCAAATACAAGAGTCAGACTTGAGTCACTAACAAAATAGTCAAATTCTTCAGATTTGAGTCACTGACTAAATACAACACTGGCAGGTGAAGCTCAGAGTGTATGAGGCACACAATTGCTCCAGGCTCAAATGTTGTTAAATTCCAGGTGTAAATATACAATCATTGCTTAAGAATTCAGAACTGTACAACAGAATTTGAATGTTCTTAAATCAGCATGTAATTGTTGTCCCTCAGTGGCAGACAACATCCCTGGACATCTGTGGGGAATGGAGAACACTGGTCCCTGTTATTGACGTTGGCTTGGTTTCCATGAGAAACAGATGGATAAAGGAAGCAACATTTCTATACATGTCATTCTATTACATAACACAAAGTATGGCTACAACTCCATTTTCTGCAGCACCACAAGCTTCTGGTGGGTGCTTTTAGCTACAGCACACAGCTAAATGAAACATTTTATAGCATGAAGTGAGACCATTTGGATCTCATTGGAACAGGCCACATCTAGTGGCAACTTTTACTTTATTCATGCTATCAAACTGCTGTCTTAATGATTGGCACTGGGGTTCCCTTGATTTTTCTTAACTTAGATCAGCTCCTTCCATGATTAGAAACAGTCTTTTTGTGATGACTCCAGCAAGTGCTTAAGATACAGATAATGTAAAAATCTTAATACATCTTCAGCTATTTTTTTAATTGAAAATGGCAGTCGAAAAGCTCCCAAAGGAGTCACTAACAGCAAGTGGTTCACATACTACTTTTGTTAACTACTGTACTTGGCATAAGTGACAGGAGATCAGACATGGGAGTAGTTAAAAGAGAGATGCAGCAGATTTCAAGGTTTTAGGCCATCTCCTGGTCTCATTTACACATAACCTACCGCACTGAATTACATTCATGTGGCTAAAAAGGAAAAATGGTGAACTATTTAAATTAGTTCATTTACGAAAATGAATTCCTTGCTCTGTCAGATCAGCCTAAACTCTCTTTATGTTAAATAATACATACATACATACGCAGTGTTTCAAAGAAGCATGAATGCAGAGAGATTGTATTTGCATCTCAGTGGATGGCTGTGCACACACACTTCTTGATTTTGGAAATCAATTATTGGGGGGGAAAAAAGTAATTTCATGCAGAACTTATAGTGCCAAAGTTAAAAATGAGGAGGTGGTTAGAAGAAACCACCCTGATATATTCCAGTAGAAGATGTGGCTGCATGTTCATGTTCTGGGAATCCGAATGGCAATGTGAAATATCCAGAACGGCTTCTCTTGTTTTCTGTTGCATCTACATGATATTATCATGAATATACAGCACAAGGTGTGTTTATTTCATGTCTATATAGAAATCATGGTTAGTGAAGACATTCAACTAACGCTTTTCACCTAAAAAGCTCAAAATTTACTTCTTTTCCTAAGCCAAAATGAGTGCACTTACATTCTTCAGTTACCTGGGAGCACGTCAAAATAATACTTGTGCTTTTTTTGAGATAATTTTAAAAATCTCTATTTACATCTCAGATATTTTACTGTGTGTCCCACACCTGACATTTATGAGTCCCCTCTCTAGATAAGCACAATCTCTCTGAAATTCTCTGCTCATTGAATTAGATAAAGTGGGGAATGAAGGAGGGGGAAAACCAAGATACAGTCCGAAATGCTAGCAGAAAAAAAACCTCATAAGAGTAGAGGCCAACAAGATAAACCCATGAATGAATCCATGATGTCTGGATGTCAAAGAGGAAAAACAGATGTCAAAAAAAAAAAAAGTTTTCACTGAAGGGAGCAGAAAAGAAAATATAAACTACTTAACTGAATATGCTAACTTGGGCATTCCTCTTTGGTAAAGTATGTGATGTGTGCAACAGCCTGTATTCCTCTTCTGGCACACTGCTTAAACCCTAGTAGTCACAAACTGCACAAGCTTTCACACATTTGCTACCTTAAGGGCACTGACTCCAAAACAGGAAAAAACAATTCAACTTTTACCTTGGAATTGATTGATCTGTTGCACTGGATACGGACTTTGCTGTTGATGCAGATGATGCCGAGGCAAATGCTGCATCTGCCGAAAATAAAGGACAGAAAAAAAAACAGAAGAGAAAGAGATGATTAATTAATTAATGGTCTGGTGTCAAAACTGAAGAACTTGCAGCGGTTTTTATCTGGTGAGGTATTCTGGAGAGACAGGCAGAGTCATCTGGAGAATCCTCCTCAGAGCACTTGGGTTACTCAGCACTCAGACTCTTTTTGGCTCAAAAAGGAAGATGCACTGAGGCCAACGTCATTGCTCCTTACCTACAGCCATTTCATCCTGACCTCTACAGCATGAGCTTAACTGTCTTCAGGCAGAAAGGAGAGGGAGAGATATGAACTAACTTTGCTCATCTAGGTCTAAGGGCAACTGTAGCCACACACACATTTTCCTTCCCTCAGTCCTGCCAAGGACCAGAGGTTTGTGTTCCTGGTGCAAGACTTTGCTCCATGTCTGCACATATAACACCCAGCTGCAAGGATTACTGCATCCTGACCCAAGCACTGCAACCTTGGAACATTCCTGAGCCAAAACAGAAATGGATTACTAAGGTACATTTTCTCTCATGCTTCAGTGAATGATATTTGGGGAGTGGTGACTGCAAAATGCTCCCTTGATCCAGACAACATTTCTCCTCTGTGGTTGTTTTCTATAAATACTTGTGAATATTTTAAAACAGAATCAAGGGCTGATTATAAAAGCAAAGCTTTCAGATGCTTTCAGATGGTGTACTCAACTAATTATTTACTCAAAGGGCATGTCTTGGAGCATCATCTGCAGCTGTACAAATACTGTGTCCAAAACCAATGATGTGTAACAAAGGTAGAGAATGGCAGAGATAGGAAAGAAGGAAGTATTAATCCCTGCATTCATAAGTATGTGTTACACACTATCAAAAAGAATGAGGGACTCTTGTTAGGCACAAACTACCCCAAAGGTAGGAGCCTGAGGACTGTGACTTTACCACTTTTCATCTCTGGAAAGTGTGTCAGCACACTTTACAGCCTCAGCTTGGTGGCCTTTTAACATTTTTAGGCTTGCCTTCAGCATCCAAGTCACTGACTGGCTGTTGGCTTTATGCATGTGAATTGGCCCAATCCATGGGATGCATTATGTTATCCTCACTCTCATGCACTTGTTCACGCTTGAATCAGTTCAGGCATCTTTATCCTAAACATTTCTAGGAGCATCTTTCCTGTTCACTGAGAGTAAATTTTTCTGTTTCTCAGGAGCAAAAGAGAAAGGAGGGGAGGCAATCTGCATTTCTGTGGTTACATGGCATGCATGTGTTCTAATACAAATTTAAGCAGATGGTCTTAAGCTGTTTTTCCTTAGCAAGAGAGAAGCAAAGCTTAAAGCAAATGCTGACCTACCAGAGCATTATCTAAGTAACATTAGGGGGCTGCAACTTTAAACTTGGGTATGATGTTGTAGGAACTCAACAGTGTGACTTCCCACTGGCTTTCCCTTGGGCTGCTTTAAAACTACACCTGAATTAAGCACATACCATCATTCAGACTGCATAGACTAACATCCATATTGCAAAGCCCAGGAGCTCAGGAAGCCAGGTTGTAGCTCCAACACAGCTCTTCCACATTGCCACTGCCAGAGGTGGTTTTACTGTTTTCCCATTTCAGCCTCTGGTTCTCCCCTTGCTGCTATACGACCTAATTGCTCCTACTGGCACTCAATAAAACAGATTAAGGAATTGGTCTGTATAAATGGTAACACTTTTCTTTGCTAAGTCTTCTTTTAACCCATGTCAATTCTTTGTCCCAGATCCCTGTGCAGCTGTGCAGAGATTTTGCCAATGCAATATCACAATAAGAGCTAGGGGAGAGGACCTATGACTGTAACTGCAGCTGAGTCTGCTTCTGTTGGAGTAAATGCACCATTAGATGCCAGGTTAAGAGCTAACTTTTCCAGTGCCTAAAATCCAACGTGACTGTCAAGCCCACCATTGGAAACATGGGTAATATTTGCCAAGCTAATAGTAAGACTGATACAGTTGCATCTTCTTTGACAACCATTGCTGAAATACCCTGATAGGACCCACATAGAGAGAACTCCCAAATCTAGAAGGAAGGGCTGGTGCTGCACTACCTGTAGTGCTCATGCTCATCCCAGCACGCACTGGAGACAGAGGGATACTGTACCTGCTCCGCTAAGATCTGCTGCTGCTGCTGCTGCCTCTGCTCTCGGAGAAACTGTTGTTTCTGCTGCTCTATGACATGGAGCTGCGCTCTCTGCTCTATCAGCATCTGCTTCATGATGGCTGCCTGGGGCTGGCTCCCAAGGAAGTGCCCCCCAGAGCTGCTGCCTGTGACTATGCTGCTGGAGCCTGCTGGGACAGAAGGCTGCATGGGCCCTGTGGGCCGTGACAATCCCACCTGTTGCTCCTGTGCAAAGAGAGAGGGAATGCCTTGTTAGTGGGTGTTCCACAGGCAAGGAAAATCACAGTTCACCAAGCTGAGGAGGCACAGAGCCTGTGGGTGAAGCCTGGAGCTTGGAGAAAGACTCCATGGACTGTTCCCCACAGGGAATAAGTTCCTCTTTTCTCCTGGAATTCAAATCCCCTCAGGTAAAGCAAGAGCACTTTACAATTAATTAACAGTGAAATAATGAAGTTGTGAGCTAAGTTTTTTTCATGCTTCAGAGTAATGTTTTTCCAAACTTTTTTCTCCCTTCTCAAGGAGACAAGTATATTTTCCCTTCCTTTCCGTCCCCCTGTCTTCATAACAGCAATTTAACACAGCCCCTTGGATTGAGGAGCCAAGGTTGTAGGTGCACACAACAAATAGTGGGTGCTGGCAGCACTAATTCTTCTCCAGAACCTTAGGACTTAACTCTATTATGTGTTTATTCAAGATTTCCATCCTGCAGCAGTGGACCAGTGTGTGTAGCTGCAAGGAATCAGGACAAGCGCCTTTCCTGCACACACTCCACTCTCTCTTCGTGTTCTAAATCCAATTTGCTGCCTTTTAGTGCTGGGAAAAGCACAGACGAAAGGTCGGGAAGGAAATCCCAGCCCGCGGGGTCCCAGTGGAAGGGCGGGATCAGCGGAGCCCTCCCGGTGCTGTCGCTGCCGGCAGGTGGCGCTGCTTGCCTGCGGCCCTACCCAAGCGGCGCCGAGCGGAGCCGGCGTCTTCCCGGGTCCTCCGGAGAACACTCCCGGTAGTCGGCTGCAGTCTTCCAAGCCGCCACCGCCCAGCCCGAGGCTGTCCCGCGGCCAGGGCGAACGGAACTCACGACACCGCCAGCGCTCCCTAGGGGCCCGGCCCGACACCATGCCGCCCTTGATGCCTTATTTGAAAACCAGCGACTGCGTGCCCGGTCCCTATCTCGAGTGTTAAGAGCCCGTAGAACCTCTTTAACTGATGAATAGAGACGACAGGTACTTATTCAAAACCACCAACTCGATGGAAAGGATCTGTATCACTTTAGCATCCTTTGTGCAAAACCTGCCAGGGTGAGGTTTGGATTCACTTTCCTCACTGGGCGTTTGACTTATGTCAGTCACTGTGTGATCTGGGTGTACAGAAAGGTGATCTTGCAGCACTCACCCCAACCCAGTCAGGGAAAGGGTTAAGTTCAGTGCTGGAGTGTAGCTTGGGAAATGAGGATCAGCCTTTCTGCATGAAAGTCAGGTTTTCAAGGACCCTCCTGTGGAAATAACAAAATACAATTTGTCCACATCTCTACTTTTCACAGATACTCCCTGAAGGGCTCTCTGCTAAAAGACAGCCCGCTGATATTTAGGTTCTTTCCCCTTTTAACATCTACATTGGTTTGAAAGTTCTCTCCCTGTTCCTCTTTCCACTTCTCCCCCAGTCCCATCATTCACTGCACTTTGCACTTTACAACCTGGTCAAGCACGGTCCCTGCAGCATCCTAAGGGCCAGGGCTGCAGCAGTACTGGGTCTCCCCCAAGCTGGGGTCAGGGAGTCACTAAGGATCCCTCAGCTGCTCCTGCACCAAACCCTTCATCCACCCCTGTCACTGAGCTCCTGCTTTCTTTGCTTTGGGGGGACACACACATTTATTGGCTGTCTCCAGCAGAGCTGAGGCAAAAGCTTTTTCCTACCATCCCCTGGCCCTCCCCCAGCTTCTAATGAAGTCATCAAGCTACCAATTGCATAACTGATGCACAGGACTATCCTGTGTTATACTGGGATATGGGCCAACTGCTTCCATTTATAGACAAAACCAGGGCCATGCTGCCAAATAATGGAGCCTTTGCTGCAGCCACTACAAAGTGAAGAAAAAGGAGAGGAAAAACCCCAGGAGTCAAAGGGCATGCTGTGAAGTGACATCCCTTGGAGCTTCCTCTGCGAGCTTCAGTGCACAGCTGTCTTTGGGGCTGCAGCCCAAGTCCTCACTGAATTGCTTAAAAAAAAATCTTCCTACAGAACTCCTCTCCTGGCTCCTAATGCACACATGGATATAGCTGAGGGACACGCTAACCCCATGCTGAAAGCACTCCATTCTCTGATGAATCATGTTATAAATTAATTTTGGAGTGTAAAAGGAAGAAAGTTTTGAAAGGAGCCCTACCAGCTGATGTGAGCCCGGTGAACTGTGCAGCAGCTGAAGGAAATACGAAGATTAGCACACAGGTGCCACTTGCAGTGTTGTGTGTTTAGTCATTTTGAGGTACATCATGAAAGCTTCCTGTTCCTGTTAAAGCCAGGCCATCTTCATCATTCTCCTGCCTAGAACATTTCTTTTCCTTTTTTTTCTTGGCAAAAACTCTTCCCAGCTGCTGATGAAAGGCCCTTCTGAGATCACTGGGAGCAGCCCTGGGTTGTCTGTCCTGAAAATAAGAGCACAGCCCAGGCAAAAAGTCTCTGCAGGAAAATTCTCCCTAGCACCTGGGAGCAGAGCTCTTTCCCCAGAGCTTTAGCTCTGAGGCCTGGCACTGCTGCTGTTATCCTCTGAGGAGAGTGTGTGAAGAGGATACCCAGCAATGGGCTATGTGGCAGGGAACTGGGGATGGAAGAAGCAACACTGGACTCTACAGGGCTGCCTCTTGCAAGCCATGGGAGCTCCAGACCCAGATGCAGTCTCACCACAGGAGCCGAACACTAAGTCAAGCAACTCAGGCTAAGTGCAGCACTTTGACACTTACAGAGCTTAAAAGCCAAACTAATGCAAGCTTCACTGACAACCCTCCTTGCTTCTGCTCTGCCTGACTAGTTCCCTCATCCTCCTACTGCACCCTGAGCCTTCCTGCCCCTAGACTTCCTTCTCATTCCCTGCTATCCCTTTATCCTTCCTATACCCTCCGCCCAGCCTCTGCATTTCCCTTTCTCCACCAACTGGCACTGCTGCCTCTTGCTTCACTCTTCAGACACCCCCATCAGCACCCAGCCTGTTAGCTGCATATCACCCATGCTGGTCTCCCGAGCGGCCCATGCTCACAGCTTGGCTCACCCTGTAACTTCCTGTAATCTGCAGCAGCAAGGGGACTGCCCAGCTCTTTCCCCCAGGGCCCTGTGCTCATGTGTGCATGTGTGTATGGGGGTGCCCTGTGGGCAGGTAGTCCCTGAAGAGAGTGACAAGATGCCCTGCAAGGGGAAACACAGATTGTATTCTCAGGCTGTGATATCTGGGAAAATGGTACAATGCGATTTCTCATTTTTCACTCTGCTCTCTTTTTAACACCACCCAAAGCCACTGTGTGCTGCTCTCAGGCTGCAAACAGCTCTCTTCTGCTAAGAGTGGCTCAAGCAGAGTCACAGGTGTTCCAGTCGGGAACAGTGGTGCTGCAGCTCCACTGCAGAGTCCTCACTGAGGGACCGGTGAAGCCAAGAGCTGGTTACATAAAGGGAGAATGGTGCCAAGGCCCCTCAGCTGTGACACAGAGCAAGTTCAAACACAGGCTGGCCCTCCCTCAGCCTCCCAGGAGCCCTCCTGCCCCTGCAGCCTCAGCTGTCCACTTATAAGCTAGCCCAGGGCAGAATTAAGAGCTTGGCCCCTGGGAACAAACGCAGGTATTGAAGGAGGCAAAGAGCTGCCTGTTCACAGAGCTGAAAAGCAGCCACTGTTTCCAAATGGTCAGCATAACACACCTGGATAGGTTTGTAGAGCCGCAGGGCATCAGGTAAGATGAACTTGTGCAGGGATCTGACTACTCACTTAATGCCTCCACAGAAGTTGCCCCCTGTGGATAATCTGATCCTTAGTTAAGCAACAGGAAGATGAATCCTGTATCATCCCAGTGTATTTCCAGGGCTCTAATGGAGTGATGGAATACTCCGCAGGAGCTCAGAGTAACGCGCAATATGTACAATTATGCACAGTAAAAGGATAACAAAGGGGAGTGGAAACGAGATTTTCTTCTTTGTCTCAAATCTTACCTGCCTCTTCCTTATCATGCAGTAATTTATTCCTTCCACATGTCATTCAATCCTCCAACTGCAGCTAAAAGCAATCACACCTTTCAGAACAAGCAGAACAAGCAGAACAAGCAGAACGACCACCAGCTGAAGCCCCAAGAACCAGGCAGGGACACCCAAGCCTGCCCATTATCCCTCTGTGCACAGCCTGATGTATGTGGAGGAGCCAGCTCTGCTCCTGCTGAAGGCCAGGGTGCCAAAGTGGCACCTCAGGGAAAAGGTGGCTGTTCCAAGCAACTACTGGCAGAATTAACAGAGAATGGGTATTCCACATCTGGGAGCAAAGCACTGCCCAACAAGCTGTGAGAAACATAGACTGGAAAGCAAGGTTGTGAACATGTAAAACAGACAAACAGACATAATTTTCTGTGCCGTTCTGTGTCATGTGAATGAATGGATATTGAATATAAAAAGCAAATAGAAGCCAGGAGGTAGCTTATCCTGCACACTGCATCAGAAGAATGACACTAGCAAAATGTTTACAATCAGACATCTACATTTTAGAGTCAGAACAGAAAAAGTAGACAAAAAATTGATTTGTGGCAGAAAATGCCTGCCAGCGAGTAACTTAAAGAGCTCAATCCATTTAGCTTACCACAAAAAGAACGGAGAGATGCTTTGACCATGGTGGATAAAAATACCGTCATGAGGGAAGAAATTCCTTAAAGAGCTCTTTTATCCAGCGAAGAAGGCAAAACCAGATACAAGGACAGGAAGCTGAAGACAGATTCAAATCAGAAAGAAGAATCACATTTTTACTCTCTGATTCCATTACCCATCAGAAATGGCAGATCTCCACAACTGGGTGTCTTCAAGGATATATGCCTTTCTGGATAAACACAACACTAAGTGCAATGGAATGGGTGTGATGTACAAGGTAGAAGAGCACTGTCTGCCCTCACCTCTGCACAGCCCTGAACTGCTTCTGGGGACACAGGCATTGCCTGCATGTCTGTGTGTGTTTGTATGGCTGTCTGTTGAGAAGGGGGATCTCCAATCTATTACTGGGATCAAAAATATTACTCCATTTCCATACACTAGGTCACAGTAAAACATCATCTCTACCCAGTGTTTTCAGAGCAGTCTGAAAGTACATTCCTATACTCCCTCAGAAATATTTCTATTGAATTTCTTGTAATGGTGTGACTTATGTCTTGCAGGGATCTTAATCCTCTCTCTAAACAGACTGCCCACAGCAAAGCCACCTTTCTCAGAATGGTACCATCTGACAAACTAAGGGAATTACAAATCCATTAATCTCAGACTTCTGGGGGTGTTTTTTGCCTCAGAAAAAACAGTGTATAGGATGAAGGGATGGAATATGCTGGTTCACAACTCCAGCTCCAGCAGCAGGCTCAGCAGAGAATATTGCTTCACCTATTTCCTCTGTCATCCAGCCTCAGGGAGGGGCTGCAAACCTCTCATCTCCCCCCAGGCCCCCGGTTGCCATGGTCTTTCATACAGTATCTGAGCAAACAAGATCCCTCTGATGTTTGACACCAGACCTCTGCATGCAGCCAATTTGTTTTCCTTTCACCTCTCTTCACCTGCATCTCTGCTCCTTGTGTTTTCCATACAGTTTATTCTGTCCACAGAACAAAGAGGATCTGTCAGATTTTGGTGTATTTTTGTTTTCTTCCAGGAATTTTCCAATGTCTTCATTTCTGGTGATGAAGTAGGTAACAAAGGGCTCTAAAAGGGGCAGCTGTTTTTCTAATACTGTTTAAGACCTAAAGGCCAGCAGAAGTTCTTCTCAAAGCCTGTAAAGGGAAGGGGCTTTACTGGTATCTCCCTACACATCCAATTCTGCTCCAGCCCAGGGGTTTAACTCCACAAACCCTGAGAACAACTGATGGAATTCAGAAATGACTGACGGGATTCAGGAATGCAGCTTTTCAACAGAATGCCACTGAACTTCAACCAGCTTAAAACCAGGCTCATTTCCTCGTTTACAAATAATAGCTCTGGTGATCTCTCCCTTCCCTCAAGAAAGAAACCTTTGCAGGGGAAATCACTCCTGTTTTCAGCTTTGTTTATGTTTACCCCCAGTTTCACCAGCATACCATAAGATCATAGTATGGAGTGTAAGGATATAATGGTTGGGTTTGTGCACTGAGAAATATTCATTTATCTCAAATAACTATTTTCCTTTCCTTGTAATTTTCCTTTGTAATTTTCCAAATTCAAACCAAAATACCCTCTTTACATCCATATCTTTAAAAAAAAAAAAAAAAAAAAAGGGGAAGGAGGGTGAGGATTTGAAGAAACACTGAAGTGCCCAACCTTACATATTTGGGGCATTTTGTGAAGGCTGTAATTACTCTACTCAAAGACTGCTGCATGAAGCTGTGCCATCCTGGCATTCCACAGTGTGTCCTACCACTCAGAAAGCAAGAGGGAACCTTCAGGGAGAAAAAGGCAGGAGAAGGGAGTTGCATGGGAGTTGGCCCATGCAAAAAACTTTTCCATGCCACATCCCTGCTGCCTTCTCCCACAGCTGAGGGCTTCCAAGGACACAAATCAGCCCCTCAAGAGGAGCTGTGACTAGCCATTTCCGTGCCAGCTCGGCTCTGTCTTGGTAGACTTCCTGGGACTTTGGAAACTGGTCCTGGAGAAAAACAAAGTGAGAGCTGAGCTTATGGAAGCCATTAGACCCTGAAGCTGGTGCCTGATAGAAATCCTCCTGCTGCAGGTTTTAGCTTTAATCAATGCCTCCTTTAAGCCCATGCTGGAGAAGGAGGGAGGAAAGCTAATGTGAAGTGAAAGGATTACCACGGGTAGAGGGCTCCTGGAAAGAGGAAGAGATGAAAAATGGAAGATGAAAGCAAGCAAATGGTTTAAACAAACACTTACACAGGGCCAATGAAAAGGGGGAACAGAGGGAAAATGACACAATAAAAATAAATGATGTAAGAGAAAGAAAATCTTCTAAGCACGCACAGGGAAAAATATGGGGCTTGGAAAGAGCAAAAGTGTAAGAAAAAGGTGCTCTAATGGAGCTCTCTAGAAGTAAACACTCCACATTATCAGGCAGCCCCTTTCCTTCTAATGGCCTGAAGCCTGTACCACATTATCACCTTGGACACCATGAAGCTCACTGGTTATTGAGGTATTTTGAAGAGCCAGACCCTAGCTCATGCCTAGCAGAAGCTGCCTGAAGTCTCCTGTGGATGACTGCAGAGATTTTTTTTTACTCTAGCTAGAATTTTGTTAAACTTCCTCTTGGTTGTTTTGTTTGAGCATAAACAAAAGGTATTTTTTCACACTTAAAGGTGGTTTTCAGATAATTTTCTCTGTGCTATGATAAATGAAATCTTTCATTTTTAGAAATTCCAACTTGGCACTTGTGTTGCTCCTCAGCAAGCAATGTGTAATTTGCCAAGCGTCAAAAATCCTGGCTGAGAAATAAACACAGTGGGCCATATGCAGAAGGCACCTTACCTCAGAAATTGAGAAGAAGCTGCAGTCACCCCCATGGTGTTGCTTCTGCCAAGGTAAAAATAAACATCCACAGAAAAATGTATGGCAAAGGCTCTCACAAAGTAGCCCTCTTCCTGCATGGCTCCAGGGACCTCTCCTGCACTGTCCCTGATTCTGTGACTGGTCTCTGGCCTAGTAGGAATGCAGGAAAGGGTCAGGGAGTGTGTCTGCCATGTCCCTGGTGCTTGCAGTGAAGTTGCACTGTCTTCCTGGGTATTTCCCAGCACAGCCTGGGAGCACTCTGCAGCTCTCAACTGCTTCTTTCACACTGCTCTCTTCTCCCTCATTCACACTGTGCCCTCAGGAGAGGGAGATAACACAAAAGCAGGATTGGGTGAAGTGAGGACTTCCTTCTGCTCTGTGCCCATACAGGACACAGAGTGTACCTTGGATACACAGTAACTCAGATCCCTGGCGGGCTTCAGCAGATTATGAGTGGGACTGATAAAAGCATTGGTGTTTATGAAGAACGTTTATCTGTACCTATTCATGCATAAATTCCATGATCTTCCTCTGCCTGACAGTGACTTCAAAGAGTTGGAATAACTCCCTTGCCTTGTTTGCGTGTGCTTGTCTGTGCAGCCCCTCTGGAAGTGGGACTTCCATCTCAAATAAAGAGCTGAATATTTCCATAAGGTAGCCAGCAGGCCCAAGGGAAGTGGTCCAGCTGTCTGACAAAGCAACAGGATCTTTGCTGTGGTTTTGTATAACTAGCTGCTGATAAACTGAGCTGGTTGGGATGGCACAACCAAGTGTAGGATTTCATTAACCAGTTCTTTTAACATCCTTGAATCCAAGCAACTCAGACTATCTAGCTCCAGCACTTAAAACTCTTTTGATTTTTCTTCCCTCTTGGATGTTGTTCTTGAGTTTCCATTAGCCACCTGCCTTTACTTTGACACAATCATCTCAGTCTTACTGAAAACTGAGATAAGGCATTCTGATTTGGGCTATGCCTAGCTTGTCTTTAAGGTCTTTAACCTCTACATGTCCAATAGTGTATGGCTCCCTCTACTTATACGACTAAGGAAAAGCTCACAATTGAATTAATTTCCTTTGCAAGGCCTAACTCAGCTCAGGTTTTAGAAGAACTGACTTTATCCCTCGACTTCCAGGTCTCTAAGGCATAGCTTGCTTTGCTGATCAAGCCCTTATTAATGCTGTCTGAGGCTTTCTAGATGGCCTTAATAGCTCTTAAGCCTTACATTTCCTCTTCCTTTTTTTTTCCTCCCTCCACAACATGAATGCTTTTTTTGCCTCCTTCTATGCTGCCATCTTCCTAATGCCTACTTATCTTTGCCAGCTTAACTAGCCCTCCCAGCGCAATCCTAGCTGCCTTTTTGCAGCCTTGGACTCACTTCTGAAGCCTTGCCTTCACTGGAGACAGGTCTTTGCATAGGATTGTGTTGATCTCTCCCATGAGAGACTTAAAGCAAGACATGATCTCCCTCTACCCCCACTTCCCATCCTGCTCAGCTCTCTGCTCCTGGCCACAGAGGAGGCGGCCTCATCAGTGGTCCCCAGCCCTTATTCTTGTCCTGGCAACCTCACTGGGTCCTCTCTTCCCATCTCTCTTGCCCCCATCTGCCTTTTTTTTTATATCTCACTGTTCTCTTGCTCTTTCCCATTACAGCACAAGCATGCTTTATCATGCTTAAAAAAAACCCAAAAAATCCAAACAACCTTTGACTCATAGTGACTCTCCAGCTCTCACTCCTGATCTTTTCTTACTGTCAGGTCTAAGCTTATTGAGTCTGCTGCTGATGATTTATATGAGATTTAGACTGAATTTAGGCTCCATCTCCAACAGATTCTTTTTTCAACAGGCTTTCAGATCTCTCCTGTCACAGAACCAGAATCACAGAGTTTCTAATTTTCTTTGTCTGGCTGCAGCTCTGCACTACGCCAGGCTCTCTGTCATAGCCTGTCAACTCCTTCTAGAAACCTGGTCTTCCTTTCCCAGTGCTCCTACTTGATTCCAACACCTTCCTTTGCTTGCTCAGGGTTACTCAGACTAGTTCATCACTGCTCACCTTCACACCTGCTGCTGTTCTGTGGCTCTGTGCCCTCCTTCCTTGACTCCTTTTCTTCTCCCTCGTTTCTCAGAGTGAGTTCTCTCTCCATACACATTCAGGAACCTTCTCTGCACCGATGACTCACCAACCTGCCTCTCTGTCCCTGGCCACTTCCCGTCTGTTACGACTAAATTCATGCCCTGCCTCTGGGATTATCTTGTGGATATCTGTCAGCTCAAGCTCAAAGTAGGCTCTCATCCTACTCTCTAGGCCTGCTATCCTTCCTGTTCCTTCAGTCCCTATGGGCAACACCACGGCCTGGCTGTCACTCAGTTCATGGCCTGGTTGTTATCTGTGGCCCCATGCTCTGTGCAGTACCGCAGCCAGGCTCCCGCTGCCTCACACCCTGACACTTGCAATCTTACCCTGCTTGTAGATTGCCCAAGTTCTGCTGTCCTGCTCATTTTTTCTGCCTGTCATCCTGCCTGTGTCATCTCTCTCCTTGCAGCCCTCTCTTGGATTCCCTTTACTCTGGATTTCCACAACCTCCCTTGCTTTCAAATTCAGCTGCAGCATATGCCACCTCACACATCATCTCTCTTTCACTGCTGAGACTTTCTGTCACCCCATCACAACCCACTCTTTTCCACATGTTACATTTTAGCTATAAGTGCCTTCATGCTTTCCTCCCTGCTGGATCTCATTCTTCGGAGGAGAGTCTCCAAATCACACAAATCTGACCCTGAACCACGCCCCAATATAGTTATATTTGTAGAAGTTTCTGTCTCCATGATGTCCAGAAGTCTTCTGTTTCCTTGTACTCCCTGGTGTGTTTGTCTCCCTGCATAATCTCTTATCTTACTCTTGGGTTAGAAGTATTTGTGGGGAAGGAAATGTATTTACATCCTGCATCGGCAGAGAGCCCAGAACAATGACACTCCTAAACTGGGACTACAGCTCAGAGGTGCAATAAATAGTGTAACAAATCCAACTTCAATCTGCATACAGCTAAATACACTATATTCTGTAGGTGTGAAAACACCATTATTTCACTGTGCCCTTGCTTCACTACTTCTTCTCTTACAGAACATAACATAAGGATGAGCTATCGTGTGCTGAAAAAGCCAGGAAATGTTAAGTTACAGTTCCCATGGCAATTGCAACTCAGCTCCCTCCAGTGCAGTACAAAGGTTATCACCATGTAAAATAACAGGGGGTGCTGAACACATGCAAAGTGACCAAATTGCTGTTGTGGCAGATAACCAGGTCTTTGAACTTCCGTGCAGGTAAAATCTTAGGCGTTTACTAGGCTTTTAGCATTTAAGTCTGGAAATGTGAAATCCAATACGCTATAAATAAAAGTCAGAATTATGTTGTATAGCAAGTAGCTAGTGTTGGCTTGGAGTCCTCCTTGAAAATGGCAATAAGAAATATTTTCATTACTTTATGAGCTCTGGTAGCTGTCAACTGAGAGAGGCATCTGCCGATCAGAGAAATCTAGGGAGACACCAGTGTGTCAGAACAAATGAAAAGACTTGACACAGAAGGCACATTTTTGTTGAGCAATTTGCATTAGCACTTCTGGACAAATTCTACATTTCACATGCAATTCACAAACCAACAGCAGCATTGCTAATTGGTGCAGTTGCCAGTCAATTCTGTTGCCATGTTTGAGCTATCACTAACAGGAATGAAGACTATTACTTTAGAAAAAAATGCAGCAAATATTTTCCAGACTTTGAGTTGCGTTCCCCGTGCCCCCACTTTCATCCTTGTAATTTCATTATCTCAGTAACTTAAAAAGGACATGGAATAGAAAAATGGAAATCTCAGAAAAGTCCTTCTGGAGTTACTAATTAAAAACACCACTGTTTGCAAAGAATGATGCCCTTCATTAATACACCCTGCCATCACTGTGAATTTGATCCTGTCTCAGGGTCCCAATGCAAAGTTGTATGAGTATCTGAAAAAAACCCCAGTAAGTGGCAGAGCATTGGTGACTCAAATCCCAGTCACCAAACCAAGGACAGGCTGTGCAAAAATCTAAAATGCTGATGGAATGACAGAATCTTTCTGCTCCCTCTCAGGTCATATTAGAAGTTATTCAACTGAAAACAGGGCAGATCTCCTATCCATCATTCTTTATCCTTTGTAAAGTTGAGTCTCCTGAGAAAAGAAAAAAACATCCATAATGCAGCTATTACCACTATTCAGAATGCTCAGGCAGCTGCGGCTCAGCTGAAGGAAGGTTTGGCTGACTCATTTTTGTAAGTTAGATGGCTATTTTTAGGGAACATTTCCTTTAGGTCCCTACAGTGCAAAATCCAAGGGAGCTAATGACATCGGCAGGTGCCTAGATTGTCGGTGACCTCCTCTAGCTGAACATTCACATCTCCTTACTACATTTTTTTCATAATGTATAGTGAAAAAGGGAGCAACCTACAATTAAAGATCTTCCAAAGCAGCCTTGATAGCTTTTCTATTCAAATACTCAATGAGAAACCAATGTGCAATAACAAAAAATGGAACAGCACGAGAAAAACTATGCAGATGTACCTAGAGCTAAATAGATCTAATTCTGAAGAACTTGGTGCTAATGGTGTATTTTGGTTGCTTCTCTATGTATGAATGTCTGTAATGCACTTGCATTCTGTCCTGGATTGCAAGATAAGTGTGTATTCCATTCACCCTCTGTTAGAGGTATGACAGTTATCTTCCGTTAATTGGGCAGTTTTCTTTATCTCTTCCACAAACAAATCCTCCCTCTGGGAAATATCTTCTGTTAGTGGGCCATTGAGTGTCACTGCATGACTGATAAAATTACATCATCCCATTGTGAGATGGTCTGCCCAGAGGAAGGACCCAAGCATTCCTTCATAGATATAATCTGAGAATTTGGGACACCAGAGCAGCCTTCTCCACCGAATTCCCAGAGGAGCAGCCCTTTCCCACTAGATTCCCAGAGGAAAACTCCAGCCTTCTACAGGATCACTGCTTCAATAGAAGCATATCTGTCACTCCAGGAGGACTGCAGCCACCATTTCAAGTGAACTGCTACCAACACCCTGACCAACAGAGTGTCAGGTTGTATTCTGACTCTGTCAGTGTTGTTTTGTATTACTGCATTGTTTATTTTATTTTATTTTTTCCCTAATAGAGAACTGTTATTCCTGCTCCCATATCTTTGCCTGAGAGCTCCTTAATTTCAAAATTATAATAATTTGGAGGGAAGGGGTTTACATTTTCCATTTCAGGGGAGGCTCCTGCCTTCCTTAGCAGACACCTGTCTTTTCAAACCAAGACACATTCTGACCCTGATCTTTCTGCAGCTGAAAGAATCCCATCCCTTTTCTTGCTTCCCTTGAGATCTTCTTGGCCCCATCCTAAGGGTCCAGCCTGACTGTTGTAGAAGTCACTAGCAAAAGCCATATCTTATCCACATCTCCCAGTTGCGCTCTCTTCAGAAGGAATAAGAAAAGCTACAGTAAACCCAGGAACTCCCAGTCTTGATCAGGAGAGGTCTGTCCTGGACACTGATATTGCTTTATTTTCTGCAGTGAAGCACAAATCAGGTTGTTGGGCAAATTCCAGTCGTACAACTTTCTAGCGTAAGTACCTCTACTTGGGCTCCCTTCTGCTACATCCTGGGTCACCGGCACAGCAGTCACTTTTCCCTATGACTAAATCCTGATTTGGAGGCCCAATTATTTTGAGTCTGACTGCACAGTTTTCTTGGTAATCAAGTCTATGCACACCCTCTGCTCCCCAGGCTGAATCAATTGGTATTTGGGGAAACAGGGACTGGCTTGGAGCTCTGTGTGTGTCCTGTCCCAAAAGCGGGTCTCTCTCTGAGCATCCCACCAGTGTTAACCTGGTGAACCATGGAAAAAGGGAGGCTCTGAAATCCTCAGTGATATAGTTTGCCTCCTTCCTTCCAGCTGCTTTATCCTTTGTCTGTATTCAAAAGACTTTGCCCAGAGAGCTGATACCTCAAACCCTTCACAAAGCAAAGCCAACAATGGCTTTGTGAAACCATGAGCTATACTTCCCAATGATAGAGCAAGGCACCAATTTACCAACACATGGTGTGGCTGTCAGCTGTGAGTCTACAAAAGCTGCAGAAGATAGTTGTGGACCTCTTAATACGTTACTTCTGATATGTGGAGGGACTGGGGAGTTTGCAGCTTCCCACCTGCTTAAATATAATTCACTTCAAAATATTGAACTGATGCATTCAGCCCTTTGCAGACATATCATTACGTTATGTGTTTATGTCACACATATCTGTAGCATATTGGCAGTACACCTAGTTGATGTATGGGAGACTCCTAGGTTCAAAGTCTCCAGTGTTTCTTTTGTTCTCTAATGAATCCTTCTTTTGTTTAGCTTCACCTCCTCTTAGGTTGTAGCTGTAACTCTGTCATTAGCGTCTGAAATTTTTTCCTCCAAAACTACCTACGACACTGCAATAGACTGGGTACCTAGTAGGAAACACCTAAATGAATCACAATTCTTACTTCAGACAGGTTTAACAGGTCTAGGTCACTTTTCAGCAGCACTGTTGCTTCATTAGCAAACTTGGTAACCAAATATTCCCCCTAACAGCGTGTGAGGTGGGATCCCTGTGCTATATTCTAGCTGGTAAGCTGAGTTCATAATGTTTCAAATAAAAGATGAAGTCATCACTAGTAGGACTGTCACAATTTTTGTGAGTCTCTGAAGATTCTCATCTGCTTCTTAGTGTCCAAAAATCAAAGCACTCGGGCATCTCCACGATAGCCCCTGAAACTGTTGAGCTGTATCCTTTGGGTGCAAACATTTTGTTGAATTTTCACTGGATTTCAACCTAATTACCCTACACCTGATTTTATAGATATTATGTATGGAAACACACATGTAAGACTGAGATATCTCTGGCACACAGACTGGCAGCTGTGGTGTCCATCAGAATCACCATCCATCGTGGTGCTGGCATCTTTCTGGGCTTCACCAAAAGCTACCAACAAGTTCTGGGAAACAAGCAGCTGAAGATGCTGCTAAGGATCTGCTATCACAGATAGGCACAAAGAAGGTCTTTACCCATTTGGCTGTGAATGAAATACAGTGAGGGTTTTGCTTTTACAAAAATGTGAAGTTTATATCCACTGAGTTACTGTGCTGACTCAGTGGGCTGACTCCATGTCTTTCCAAAGACAGGAAAGGCCTCTTCTCCAAGTCAACCTAGGGACTGCCAGAGATGGTCAATGCTCAGGGTGTGACCTGGGGCATTTCCTCCATGAGAAATCCAGCAGTTAGGCAGGAAGGCCACACTACTGGCAGAAGTGTTGGGACTCTCCAGTGCTGTGCTGCTTTTACATGTCACAGACATCTCTGGCAACTCAACTGCAGTGCTCGCGCTTCCTTGTCCTGCAGCCAGAATACCTGCGCACCCTAGTAAGGCAGCTCAGCTGTATAAAAAGGATTGGGATTCTTAGCATGATGACATGTGTCTAACTTTGTCAGACATCTCCAAATTGTAACAGAGTCATCAGACTTCAGTGTTAAGTTTGTCACTGCAAAAACATGAGCTTCTTAACAAGCATAACACATTAGCAATGTGCATTGTTGCCCTATATTCATCAACCAGAAGTATTATTTTTATTCAACTGTAAGTGGCATGTTTTCTTTGCTGGCTTCCTTCCAAATTATTCTGTTACTCTGAGATGAGGTAGTAGTGTGTGTTTTCACTGCTTACAATGAGACATTTCTCTCTTAAGAGATATAAACATACCATTGCCTGAAAAAGGCATGGTGACAATGCTCAGGAAAAAAACCCAAGCATAAATAAACCTCATTCTTCCTCTCCCTGACATTTCAAAAACAATCCTGCAGCAAACTCTAGCTTCTTTGGCTAGCCACTAAAATCAGCAAAGATGCAAGCCAAGGCAGAGCCACAAGCCTTCAAAAGCTGTTGGGGGAAGTGGTACAGAAAGCTCGTGGAATGGCCTTGTCTTCCTGCTGTTCATCCTCACAGCAGACAGTGAACCTCTGTCCTGTCGCTCTCCATGGTGACTGTAAGTGCAGTGACAGCAATAGCTGTCACCTGGAAGCACCCTTCCTTTGGAAAACCAAACAGCTCCACACTCACACAGATGTGAAAGCCAAATGCATATGCACAGGAGGAAAGCTGCTGCATCTTCAGTAGGTGCTGGGCATGGACATAGCTGTTTGCAGGAGAAAATGACTGAAGATTCATAATGGCAAAATCAAGGTGCACAACCTGAAGGACTAATCAGCTTTATTTCATTCCCTCAAAATATTTCCTTATGATCTAAATTGTGTGGCACCAATTTGGCAGTTTAGTGATTGTATGTGAAACAAACCAGTGTTGTGTATCTCATTTATAGGTTTTAACTGTTATTATCCCTCACTAAACTTGGACTGCTTCAAAATTTACTTTCTCATCTTTCTTAAAGGCTGTGGCCTTGTACAAGTGAAAAAGTACAACTTTGTTTTGCAGCCAAGGTCTGCCTGGAGGGTGAAAACCTTCCTCCGCAGTGGTCACACGGCATTTTCTAGAGGTGTACAAACAAGATTAGCACAGAGAGGTCCAAAGATTGATTAAATACCAAAACAAACTTAATTGCCTAATTAGTTGAACTAGGCCTCACCTCCTCCAGAATGACTCAACCTGTTCAGCACTGGAAAAGGCTAGTGCTGACACTGCCCCTGTTTGTCTGGCTGCATATGAGCACACGCAAGTATATTTAGCTCCAGTGTGCTTGCAGGATTGCACCTTGCAGCTCCACAGGAAATCTCTAGAGTCAGAGCTAAAGATATCACTGCACACTTGGAAATTCATGGCCAGCTGTAAAAGCAGGGCTTTGGTGGTGGTCAGAGTGCTCAACAGCCTCCTTTCAAATGAGCGTGGAGGCTGAATAAAACACTTCACTGTGCTGGGTTCACGGCAGGCAGGATGCACCCATGGAACCCAAAATAGCAACAGAGGAGACTCTTCTCCTGCTGGGATAATGCTGAATTGACACATCCTGCTCCAAATTCCAAGCTTATGAGTAGATGGGAGGGGGAGAAGTCTGATGAGAGAAAACTGGGGACTTGTGCTGAACAAGCACACAGAATCTCCACTTCCTCCTCTGAAGCTTTCAGAAATTTTAAGAGTTGTCAGATCCATTTTAAGAGAGAGAAATCATAAAAGAGAACACACGTCTAACATAGGCTTTCTTTTCCATAAAGAATCTACACATGGGTTATGGTACCAGTTCCAGGGCAAGTGAACAGACAGAGAATCCCATCAAATCCTTGTCCCTGATGTTTTTAAATGGCATTTTGCCCAATGTTGTTGTGACTCCTGAGCAACCTCTCCAGCACTGGGCAAGCATGGGGTACCTTGGCCACAACCTCACCTACTGCCTCAGTCTTGGAGAAGGATCAGGCCCCTTCACTTCATCACAGTTAAGGCATGAATATGACACAAAACCTTTCCTTACTGAGGTAATTAAAAAGCAGGATGCAAAACCAGCTCCTGTTTTCTGTTAGTAAGTGCTTTCTTACTCTATCTTATAATTTTTTCTCAAGTGATGACTAGCTGACTGTTTGCATTTCATCTCAGCTTTGGGAATGCTCTGTACTGTCCAAGTAATTCCAGTCAGCCAGAGCACACCTCTCTTTGTTCAGTGACAGGACAGCTCTGTGTGCTTATGAAGCAAGATGAAAAAGGAGTAAATGTAAACAAGTTGCCCCTCTTTGAAGAGCTCCGTGGGATCCAGAGCATTCTGTCAATAGCAATGTAAAGAAGTACTGTGGCCTAAGGGTCCTGTATGCTGTTGATAAGGGGGAAAAAGGGAACTTATTTCAGAATCTTATTTAGATCAACCTGTTTTCTTTCAGGCAAAAAGCCTGGGGTGCCAACTAGCCTAACTCTAACTGGTCTCCCAAGAACAGATAAATTTTTTTGCTTCCAGACAAGTCATTAACTGGTGGAAAGGGGGCAGGTGGGTGTATGCAGTTTAGGAAATGTGCAGGATATGTTTTTATTAACTCTACATAGGAGAAGATGTTGTAAGACTGTTTTTTGGCAGCCTGATATATTCACAATGCAGATTTTGCATTGTGACAAATCACTACTGTGCTTGATACCTTAACATCCCCACCCCTACAGAACAGCGACAGTTCCTCTGCTTCCGACAAACTGCCCCAACCCCAGCAAGGCAGGAGGATCCAGGGAGCTACAGTGCCAGCATGCTTTAGTTACATTCTCAGATAAAACATTTTCTCCAAATTAAAGCCCAGAATTGCATTTCTTGTCTGCATACACCTAAACAAATCAACTGACAAAAAACCCTTCCTCAAGACTCAAGAAAGAAAATAAATTTCTCTGTCTTATGTGATTTCCACTTCCTTTGAGCAATGTCACTAAAAACATAGGTTAAGAAGCAGGCAGGAGAAGGACAACAAGATTCTTGGCTAAAACTGAGGGTTTTGCTGTGACCCATGCAGTGCCAGCTCTGTGGATTTGGAGACAAGCATCTCCTTACTTCTGCCTGGGTGAGATGGAGCAGCAAAGCCCCATGAATCCATCATGGTTGTAGGGAGCTGACAGCTGTGTGTTCCCACTTCAGCAAACTGCTTCCCCTTTGTCAGGTGTCCCTTGAGTGCTGCACACTACCAGGCACACACTCAGCCCCCCTTCATGGGCACCTCTGCCATGCCAGCACAAGGCTCAGTCACTGTCAGAAGATTTAAGGGAGGATGTAAGAGATGAGGGCCAAGGCTGGCCATGGTTGCTGCTCTGCACTGCTTTCAGCAGTGCTGATGGCTATGGCGTTGTCTCTCAGGAGACAACTGCTGTGCCCCCTGGAAGCAAACTTTAGTGAATAGGAGATCCCCCCAAGCAGGGAGTAACCCCAGAGATTACCCATGAGTGGAAGAATTGAGGAAGATATGGAGCCATTCTGCACCAAGGCTCTGGTCCAGCTGCCAGAGCATGTTCCAAGGGTACAAGGCTGCTCAGCAGCCTACTCTCCCAGGATGGCTCTTCAGCATGGAAACAGCTCTGCAGAGCAGTGCACCATGCTCCCAAAAAGTTGCCATGCCAAGTCAGACCTGAGTGGCAGACAACGGGAGTCAAGCCACAGTCCCCTGAGCATGCACCACATGCTTAGACTGAAAAACCACTGCTCTGGTTAAGCTGTCTACACCTTCTGTTAATGCAATTTGCTTTGAGCTAGAAAGGGTCTCCTTGGATAATTCCAGCATTTTAGACCTGTATTGCCAGCAGCGCTCTCTAAGGGCAGTGTTTAGAGAAATGTCACATACCAATGATGGAATCACAGAAGGCAGTGATGGAGAAGATCAGCTAGCCCATCTCTCAGCTCCCATGAGGACTTTTTAATCTAACACACTGGAATTACTGTAACGAGAGAATCTTGCAGCACATCAATGCTCCTTAACAAACAATAAAAAGCCTGGAAAAGCCTGGGAAGAGGAAGTGATCAAGAAGTTTGTGATATATGTCCCTTAGCAGACAGGTCCTTCTAGAGATGGCCTGGAGAGTGCTCTTGTTAAAAGCCAATTGGATGAGTGACATTTAAAAAAAAAAGGGATACATGTGTCACTTTTCTACAGCTTCCCCCCAGCTCAGTTGAGACAATTATGGCATAACTACCATGGTTAAGTTGAAGCCTTCCACTGTGACACAGTATAAGATAGAGAGGGACACTGTGAACTTCTATGGGTATTGAAATCTCATTTGCAGGAAGGGAAGGCATCCTCTGCCAGCTCTTTCTTTCACAACTGAAAGAAGAAAGCCAAAGTCGGTACAAAGGAAAAATGTGGTGGGTGTTTTTTCCCAAGTAGCCTTCATCTGTGGTCTTTCATTCACATGGCTGCTGGGAGAGGACTCTCCTCAGAGGGTCTCTGGAGTAAAACTGCCTTGCCATTTTACAAAAGAGGAATGTTGTCTTCCCTACAAGTTTCCTCCTGATGAGCTCCATCAGAAGCTTTCCAAGCTAGTTTCTGTCAGAGCCACCAACATGCCACAAGCCTGCTGAGTCCCAACCCAAGGAGAGGTGACATGCCAGTGAGTACAGGCTGCAGTGGCAGTGAAACCACATCCCTGCATGTGCAGCAAGGTGCTACTTGACCACCCTCCCTGGATGCACTCCCTGAAGCTGTCACTTGGCACTGAGAGAAGACATCTGGGAGCTTAACTTTAACCAGAGGTGCCTACTCAGACATCAGATGCCTTTGAGTTTCACTCAGCTCCAAAGTGCTGCTTAGGCTTGGCAAACACATCCCAATGGGAAGGTAAGAAAGTGATCTGCAAAATTCCACAGCCTGGGAGTGAAATGACCTACTCACAGTACTGAAGGGGATAAGAAAGTGGTCAGGCTTCTAGTGACTTGTGCCATTCAATCAACATCAAGCTGTAAATACCACTGGAAGATGCGTCTCCCTGTCAATCATTGCTTCTGCAAGAAACTCACAGAATGACAGGATGCTCCTGGTTTCTGGAGTGCTGCAAATCTCAGTGATGCAGCTCTCTCATGTTTCAAAATCTGGAGCTTGTCTTGCCTTTCTCCACCAGAGAGTTAAGGACAGAAAGTACACCTGCAGCTGGTTCTGCTCCAGATGTGAAACTTTACATCCATGGAGTACAGAAACTTGCTTAAAAATATACAAGAGCTGTAGTGAGACATTCAATCATCTGACTCCAGGAATCCAGGTCTTGGGACAAAAACCAACAGATAAAATCCCACAGTGTAAAAACATTACCACTTGGCTTATACACGGCCAGATTCCAAGAAGAATAAACAGAAGAGACACCATTTTTCCCTGAAGAAGTCTGGGAAGGCAGAAACTTAAGGCAAAATCATTTAGAAATTGATTAAATTTATTTCTAGAGTTGCCAGTGTAACAAAATGTTATGGCATGTAGTTATGTTTAGAATTGGAAAATAGCTTTTGCTTCTAGCTTAATACCCACATCTTAAGATTTTTCCCCCCAGAGTTTAGTTGGTTATCTGGAGCACTACAAAGAAACAACAAGATGCAGAAGCCCTTTGCTTGCCCAGAATCTGGGATCAGCCAGCTTCTGGGGAGCGGACTGTGCTCGCTGCGGTGCTGGCTGAGAGCTAGCCCGAGACACTGTGCCATAACAACACGTCTCATTGCTTTCAGAACAAAATTTGTTCTTGGACGCTTGCAGAGACCATGCCAAATCAATGGATGAGCTTGTACACTTTCAAACACCAGGTTTTGGCTTCCTGGAGGGAACATTTTTGTTGTTGTTTTTCAGCAAAGACCTCTTTCCAAAGGCAAAGGGAACCACCCTTCAGCAAAACAACAAATTTCAAGTGTTTCCTCAACGACACACACACACACTGTGGAAGCTTAAGAGGATTCATTTGGGAAAGCAAGGATGGACTGCACCAAGGTCTGGAAGGAAGCGTTTATTTCTTTTTCTTATTTTTCTCATTGTTAAATGATCTGCCTCTCCTCCAGGCCATGGTACACATTGCACAGCTTTAGCTTTAATTGTCCACATACAGCTCTGCTTGTGAGGTTCATGTGATTACCTCACTTCATGAAGTATATCCCAGATTTCACATCATAGGAGATGTGGCAGGAAGCAGTAACCCTTCATGAAGAAATAACACTTGTAAGGAATTTTACTGCTGTGTCCACTTTTGATGCAAAGAAGGAGAAGGGACAGCTGGCTGAGGGAAGGGGAAAGAACAAATTTTTACCTTCTGAGGCAGCAAAGCCACAGTAACTTCTGTTCAAATCTACATGATGCTTCTTTATGTTGACTGCTCTGCATCCATTCTCAACAGCTCCCTGTTTTAGTGCATGGCCCATCCTCGATCTCTTCTACTTTTCCATACTAGTCTGCAGCAGCACGTGAAGTGCTCCAGGATTCTCAGCCTCAACATGTTCTATTATTCAACAGACACATCTGTTTTCAAGCACTTTACATGCAGGTACACATATCGGCCTCTGCTTCACACCATCATCTTTTCTACTGACCCAAATGAAACTTGTATTGTACAAACCAGTTGCAACAAAAGTCAGCAATTTTAGATTGCTGTTGTGGTTTGACCCTGGTTAAATGCCAGGCTCACGAGAGCCAAGAGTCATCTGCTTACCCTCTTCGGCTACAGTTGGGCAGAAGAGAGGGGGGAAAAAAGGAATTAACGAAGGGTTCATGAGTTGAAATAAGGATTGGGAGAAAAACACTCTAAGGGCAAAATAGGCTCAAATTTAAAGGTATAAAGTAAATTTAATAGAGTCAGAGGAGGATTGTGAGAAGTAAAATAAGTTCTTAAACCAGCTTTTCTACCCCAGCCCCTTCCTACTTCCCACCAACACAGGAGGGAGATAGGGTGTGGGAATTTTGGTCAGTTCGTCACTTGAGTTCTTTTTCTGTTTGCTCAGGGAGAGGAGTCTTTTTCTGCTATGCTGTGGGATCCCTCCCATAGGCAAACAGTCTTCCCAAAACTGTTGTGGTGTGGGTCATTCATCTACGGGGTGCAGGATAGGCTGCTCTAGTTTGGAAGCAAGGGCCCTTTCTCTATCTCTGGAAGCAGGAGCCCTCTGTCTTCATTCCATTGTCTCCCACTGGATCACAGCTTTCTCTGGCATCCATCCACTCTGGTGTGAGCACTCTTCCCATGGACTGTGAGTGGATCTCTGCACCCGCCATGGACTTCATGCATTACAGGGGGACAGTTTGTTTCACCATAGCCCTCACTACGGCCCACAGAGGAATCTCAGCTCCAATGCTTTGGGAAAGCAAGAATGGATTGCACCTCTCTCCTTTTTTTCCATGGATCTTGGTGCCGCCGTGTTTTTTTCCCTCTCATGTCCTCACTTCCTTCTCTTCTCTGACTAGAAGAAAAACTGCTGCCTGTAGGTACCATTGCAAACAAGTTCCACCAATTCAAAGATTCCTGCAGGATCCCAAAGCACTGAGAGGTTGATCTCATCTAGGTTCCACGTCAGGGAGTTGCTCGTCATGTTTCCGCTACCGGCCAGGCAGCCCTGCCGCCATCGTGCAGGCAGTGCTGGCCGCGGCAGCGCCGGCGCGATTTAACGTCTCTCCTCATGCGGGGTGCAGGGAAGGAAAAGCTGCCACCGCCCCTGCCCTTCTGCCCGTGGCACGGCTGGTCAGAGGCGGCCAAGCAGACAAGGCTTGCCGTGGGCAGCACCAAGATGGCAGCTGCAGCGCATTGCCACATGCTGCGCTGGGATGGCCTTGGTGGCAGCACTTTGCCACCTCTGGGAAAAAACTGCATGTGTGGTGTTCAGATCTTCTTCTGAAATATGTCATCACAGAGGTGTTACCAACCTCTCTAACTGGGCCAGCAGCAAGTCCATCTTCAGAGCCATTAGAGACTGGCTCTGTCAGCCATTGTGAAAGCTTCTAGCAGCTTCTCACAGAAGCCACTTCTGTGGCCCTCCCCTGCTACCAAAAACCAGGCTGTGTCAAACTAACACAATCGCAGAGATCGCAACCAAAGTGAAGATAGTAATTGAGCCAGTAACACCCAGCTATTGCTGTCACCAGAAAGCCTTCACTTTCACCAAAAATGCCTCTCAGAGAATCTCTACCCACATAATTTCAACACTCTGTAAGCTGCTTAAGTAGGTTTCTGTTGCTTACATTTTTATATCTTCTATACCAACACCAAACACCTTTTTCTGTAGAAAATGGGGTTTCCCCGATAAGGCCATTTCAGAATTTGGGGTGCCAGAAGCGGTCAGACAGCTCAAAGCCCTGTTGCAGTACTGGGCTCATCTGAAGTAATAATCTCATCCATAACTCATGTTTGTAAACATCCTTAATCACTGGGTACAGCGTTAAGCCTCTCAATAAGTCCCTGTGTCAGAAAACAGAACTGCGCTTGTGTTCAGGTCCAGGCTACTGGAAGTTTCAGCAGCCAGATTGGTTACGAAAAAAAGCCCACCAGCATCTATTTATAGATCCACATACCCACCAGCTGGATCCCACAGTGGGATCTACTATCTATATAGCCTTTGAAATACAAATCTGAAACTTTATGCTGAAGTTCAAAATCATTTGTTACCCAGTGTCATGCTCTTGAGTTTATTTCAACTCTTTTTCCTTAACTGTGCTAAAATAATGAATAATAAATACTGGTGGCAGCAGCAGCAAGAGCAGATGAAACATGCAAATCCAAGCTTCAAAAGGAAACAAGTAATAAAATTTCTCTCCTTTACTTTATTTTCCCACTTTTCCCCCAAGGATTCCACTGTCATTATTGTCCACTTAATCTTTTGCTTTCCCTGCTCCTTTCTACTAAGGGTTGTGAAGGATTGTAAGAGGTCAGAGGATTTCACATCAGTTCTCCACTTATTTTAGGTACTGACTGCTCCTGGAACATGTAGTTAAATCCTAACACCTAAGTAAAAAGAAGGTGTCCCTGCCAAACTTTGCTCTGAAATACTAAATGCTAAATCTGTAAAATACTAAACCTATGACTTTCATACAAGGTGCAGGAAGTGTCCTGTGGGATCTCTGTGCTAGGCTGATTTCTGGATTTTCGTTCCCTAAAACAGCCACAACAATAACAATTTATGAGTTCTATAAGTTGACCTGGTTAGTGTAATGTTTACTACGTAAATGTAATGATTTTGTTTCAGTAAAGGAAACCAAGAATGAAACAAGGAGTCCTGACAAGCCATCAATGAGTGATCATGCGTCTGCTGAGAGACGAAATGTGCCCTATTAGCACTGCAGGTCTGACCATCTGCCTCTAATCAGATAACAAATGGTTTGGGAAGGACTCCACACAAATCTGGGGGGAATAAGAACAAAACCTGAGAAAGTTCAGAGAAGGAGTCTATGAAAAAGAAAAGCATTTGCTGAGGAAGGACAACTGAGAAGGACGTCTGCTGGGATGTCCTGAAAAATCTACTGGAGGTATCATCTGCTGGGCAGGCAGGTGTGCATGAGCACCACTGATCTAAAATACATTTAATCACAGGGACTGTCCCTACTGTTAATAAAGAAAATTTGGATTGCCACTGGCCATGTGCTCCTATGAGGAAGCCAAACAGATTCTTCCAAACTCAGCCCAGCTGACCACAAGTTAGTACTTACAGCCTACAGCCCAGTGTAAGAGTAGGAAGTTGTCAGACGTTAGTCTGGGGAAAGGTAGCAGCTTGATGCCCAAGCCTTGAAATGCAGACTTGAGTGCATCCAGGAGGGAAACAGAGGAGTTCCTAGTTCCGCCACTGTTGCAAGTCTTGCTTGAGATTTGGAAGCGTCAGAGAGTTAGCTTTCATTACAGTCTTACACTTAATAAATGTGCAGAATTAGTGTGAAGGATCTGGAAGAAGGGAGACACCAGCTTTCATCTGGGGCACATCAGGGGGCCAGAGCCCTACCTTAGCCATTGTGTGTGGCTTTCTTTGCACATTATTGTCTTAGGTTACAATGTAAGATGGAAAAAAAGAAAGAAAAAAAAGGTATTCTATTGCCGTCTCCATAAGCTATTAAAACTAGGTGGTGCAGTGTTCTTTACCTCTTCCATGACTCATCCCTGATAACTCCAGGGGATATCTTCTGCTAATGGGCCACCAAGCCTCACTTCATGACTCTTAAAATTACACCATCTTATTGTGAGATGCTCCACCCAGGGGGAGGAACCAAACATTCCTACCTAGATATAATCTGGGCCTTCAAACACCACAAGCAGCCTTTTCTATTGGATTCCCGGAGGACAAGAGCTACATAACTAGCACTGGACCTTCAGAGGAAGACCAGGCCCTTCTACAAGATCACCACTTCAACAGAACCACATCTATGACTTCTCGAGGACTGCAGCCACCATTTAATTGGACTGCTACCAACACCCTGACCAACACGGTGTCAGGTGACTCTGCCAGGTTAAGCCAGTGGGGTTTTTTGCATTTATTTTAATTTTCCTATTAAATTGTAGTTCTAACTGGGAGTCTCCCACTGGTTTGCTTTCAATTAGGCACAATTAGGAAGGCTGACAGAGAAGCTTTACTGGTGAGTTGTATTTTTTTTTTGCCATGACAGTAGTTTGGAATCAAGATACCCTTTGAAGCTGACAAATACAGACAATGAAAATACATGTTCTAATGCCCCTTACTTTCTCACAAGTGCTTTTCTCTATAGACACACAGATAGGTTTAAAAATTAAGCAAGAAAAATTGTCCTATATTTGAATTTTATAATCATCAAGCTAGGGGACTTGTGCAAGGGCATTGTGTTTATCAGAACTAGATTCTTGACAGGAAAATGCTGTATCTGATTGGTTTCGAAAAGAAAAGAAAAGAAAAGAAAAGAAAAGAAAAGAAAAGAAAAGAAAAGAAAAGAAAAGAAAAGAAAAGAAAAGGAGTAACATGCCTGTTAGAAATTATAGAGGCAGCCCGTCAGAGCAGTCAGCAAGAGACCTGGTAATTTTCTCTAGCTATGTAGCTCTGTGACTAACATGACCAAATGTCAACACATGCTCCCTAAACCCTCAACCAGTCTAATCTAGCAGGGACTGTCCTCAGCAATGAGGACTTCCTTAAATCAGGCATCAGTGTGATGGATGCGCTGCTCCACGCGATGTGGAGCATGGCCATGCTGGGTGAGCTGACAAACAGCCACCTAGGGCTGATGAGACCTGCCTGCTCCTCTCTGGCATGGCTGCAGTGTTGTATCCAGGGCTCATGGCACAGAAATGTGCTGCAGAAACCAAGCCTGCACCGGATCCATCCTCCTGGCTGGAGTGAAGGGCTGTAAGAACTACTTTGCCTTCTCATTTGCAGTCAGGCTCTGCTTTCCCCTGCTGAACACCTACGTCCCTGCCTCCCAGCTCTCCATGATGGGACAGCCAAAATTGACAGTTGCTCTGCAAACAGCACAGAGGGGAGCAGCTCTCAGCTGCCACTCATTGCAACTGCCAGGGAGGGTTTGTTGGGGTGGCTGGTGGCAGACTTCTACATAATTGGGAGTCAGTGAGGCTTCTATGTGCCTTTCATGCCTTTGTATACAACTGAAGTGCGGGACAATGAGAATGGAAACATTTTTCCTGTTCTTGACATCCAACTGCCTCGTGGAGGATACAGTCTCCACCAGACAGATGGCTAATTTCTTTACTCTAACCTCTTCCTCCAGCGCTCCAGTGTTAGTATGATGTTCTGCCCTGGAGTGAAGCCCTAATTGCTGTCAAATGTTCAGAGACAAAAGTGGTTATCTACATATCATTCATGCAAGTGTTGTTACCAGAGTGTGAATTAAAGAGCAGAAGCCACTTGTCAATTGACTCCAACCTGAGCCATTTTGCTGGCTTGCATTTTAAAGGATCAAGGTTGATGATTTTTATTTCAGTGCAGGCAGGGACTGTGTGCACCAGAAGATGCTGCATCATTCACTGAAGGACCCTCAGCTGCTCTGCCTTCATTAGGCTTACAAAGGACATGGGGTGCTCTTTCCCCTGATCATTCAGAAATCCTCCCACGGAAGAAAAATGTTCCTTTTCCTTTGTCCTCACCAGCTAAACCCAAGGGGCTGTTCAGCATGAAATGTGCACTGAGCACAAAGCCAAAACATAGAGTTCCTAATTTGTCTCGCTCACATATAAGACATATTTTGGGACCAATGAAGTTCTTGTTTCTCAAAGATGCAGCTACCATTGAACAGACAGGTAATACTAATGGCCAGACGGTGACAGTCAGCTACTCGGAGGCTGATTAGATGCACATTTATTGTCTAATTATGTTGTGTGACAGCACAGACTGCTGAACACCATTTTAACATGCAGAGCAACACCTCAGGAGGCTCTTCATTATGCATTCAGTGGGCTATTTTCAGACTAAACAGCATGTCAGTGGCTGTGTTTATCCTTTTCCACCTGGGCAGAGGAAACAGTTCAATGTTCCTCCAGGGAATTAATACATATTACAACCTACACGTTGATTTTCCTCAACAGACAGAAATGGCCAGACATATTACATGTTTCCAGAAAATACTGAGGTCCTGACAAAGTGGGATTGCTGGGGAAAAAATTTGTTTGAGCAGAGATCATGAATTTAAAGGAAGCCAAATTCCTGAGGATCAGCATGAAACCCTGTCTGCTTTCCCCCCCACGCTGAGGTATGCATGCACAAGCAGAACATGGACATGCAGAGCCTCTTGTGCAACAGCTTCTGACAGCACTGTGAGAGGGGAATGCTCTTCCTCGGTCTGAAAGTGGTGGTGGGAGTCTTGCGAGCCAAACCACATCAGTGTCTGCCCTGGAATGCTGCTGGGCTGAGAAGGCAGCATCAGCAATGGGGCTCATGGGGGCCTTCCCTCTCTCCCTGTCTCTTTCCCAGCGTGATTTACTTCCACTTGCTGAGAATACTTCACCTGATACCCTTTAACAAATTCTGCTGGTGGCTTCCTGGGAATGGATTCATTCCCATGCCTGTAATTCCATAGCAGTGACTGAAAAAATGTATAAATCAGTATCCTTCCTCTTCTTTTTCTTCCCTTAACTCACACGGCTTTGATAAAAAAAATGGTACCTGCAAGAAGCTACTCTCCCCAAACCTTGGATAACACCTGGTAGTTTTCCTAGACATAGCAAGGAAAACAAAGAGCAAAAAAAGTGTTACAGGATGCCCATGTGGTTTTGGCTTATAGAGAGGAGGGGACAGGATGGACAAGGCCTGTCTAGAGATGGTGAGGGTGGGTGACATCACTGACAACTATGGCAGGGAGAAGGGGTGAGGGAAGGGTGACAGGCATTCAAAGCCTTAGGGCAAGAGAATGGTACCGAGGGCAGGTCTTCTTTGAGACCTCATGGCCTGGCACAGATTGGGAGGTGCAAAGAGGAATCTGAGCCCTGAAGACAAAGACGCAGGTCTCAGCCCACCATGTCAGGCTCCCAGGAGGGATTCAAGCTAAGATGCTGACTCTGCTATTTATTTATTCCCAGATTTTTAAGTAGCTGCTCTATTACCAAGTTTGCACAGTCTGGGCTCAAAGCAGCATGAGATCCAAATAGAACCACTGCTAATTTTACATCTCTAATTAAACACAGAGACATGGTGGGTGGTTCTTGAAGTCCCTGAGATGAAGACCACTGAAAGCTCAGAGAGTCTCTTGGGGAAAGCTCCACAGCCCTCTCACGCACTCACATTCCTCCTGAGGCATTGGCTTCCACCTACTGTCCAGGATAGGATGCTAGGTTGGGATGCCAGGTCTATGGGCTCAGGCTGCTCACTTGCCAGGTGCTTAATGTCATTATCCCCCTCCCTTGCCCCCTCTATTTTCAGGACACGGGAGGGCAGCAAAGGAGGAAGCAGCATGTATTCTGTGAGCAGCTCTGACATGGGAGATTGCAAGGTCAGCAGTCCTTCCTCTCCACCAGTAAAACCTAAACCCAACTTGAAATGAAAGAGTGTTTATTAAAATTGACGTTTCTATGGTGTCTGCCCAGCTGATTAGAAGCAACAGCTGTGAAGCCAGCAGTGAAGAGGCCTGATATCCCAGAAGCTTCAAAAACACTTTATATCCTGCTTTATTACTGATTTAACAGCCAGATGAAAAGATTTAGACTCAAGTTTCTGCAGACTGAGAGGACCACACAGTTCCCCATTAAGCACCTACAGCACCTCTCTGGGGCTGGGACACACACCAGGAATGGTCATGCAAGGACCCATGGGACCTAGGAGGGTCTGCTGGCACCTGCAGAAGGTGGAGGTGATTCCCAGCTGCTCCAGGCTGGGCAGTGGAAGATGGAGGTGCTGCTGACAGCTCCTCAGAGGCAGGTATGCTTCTCCTCAAAGTGATGGCAAAGCACATTTGGGAAGGTTTTCTGTGGCAGAGGAATATTGAATTCATTATGTTTCAGGGAAAAACTTTGAGGTTAAAATGAAATGGCAGCAGGTGCATCTAATAAGATTACAATGTTCCCCTGGGATGCACTGGGAGAGCAGTTTCACTGTTTATTTCAAACAAGGCTATACTGTTGAAATCAACAGGATTTTAGTTGCAAAAGGTGAGCTAATTAGGAATTCAGTTCCTAATCATTCAGGTATAAGGCATAACACAGCCAGAGATGTGCTAAAATAAAATCTGCTTGATCTAAGTTAGGAAGAACAAAGTGGATGTACCTCCTGAGTACAAATGTATGAGACCTGAGTATAGAGATACAGGTGGAAAGTACATCTTGCAGAGATTTCTGTGCTGTCATTAAAAAGACATTACAGTGAAAACAGAATGAAATATATCATGCTAAAATACCATTTAGATTCTGAGGCTCTCTGCTTCAATACCTTGCACAGCCTCAGAGGAGGGGCTAGATATGCCAGCATATCACCCTGAACTAACCAAGCAGTTTCCAGATCTGTAGCTTACAGAGAGCCTTATGCAATGAACTGAAATAAACCTTAGACTTTATTTTACTATATCTGTAAAAAAATTAGAACAAACTGTAATTCCGCCATGTTGTATCTAAGCAGAACCTGTACAGCCACCTTTCTGATGTGCTTATAAGGCAGATCTGACAACCCGAATGGAGGAGATGCTCTGACAATCCTATACAACCTTCAAATAAATCTCTGAATTTCTATTTGTGCCAATCAATCCAGCTTTCCAAGTGTCAGCTGGTAACACATCTGTCAGCATCCAAGTGCTGCAGTCACAGGAGCAAGATGTATTCACAGCTGGAAACTTAGCTTAATGATTGCTTACACTTAAGTAAAAGATAAGCCTAGATTATGAATTTCACACAGTAGAGGTTAAAAACAGGACTGAGGTTTGCATTAATGTCAGTACAATGTTTCTCTCTGACCCCAAACACATGTGAGGTTGCCTGTAGTAATGTTTTCCCTCAGTTCCACCTTCTGTGGTGTCCAGGAAAAATAAGGGAGAGCTCCCACTGCAACACAGGGACTCACCTGCACAGCTTGTAGATCCAAAAGGAGACAGCTTTAACTGTAAAAAATCCTATCCTATTCTCTGTGGGAAGCTTCCAGCTTTGGTCTGACAGCATACACTTGCTTACCTTTATATCAGTATATCAGACTTACAAGTTGACAGTTGCTATTAATATTAACACAAGGTGTCCAAGTACCCCTGGAATACTACCAGCCCTCATGAGCCTGTAGGGCTCAGGTTTAGAGAGCATCTCTGAATGTTCCACCTGACGAGAGGGCAGTGGGGTAGACATTTTAGCTGGCTAAGTAAAAATGTATTCCTCAAGCCAGATGCAGTGAAACCATGCGGAAACTAGAGCCCTAGTAAACTCTACAGGAAGATACAAAGAAGAGTATTTTAAAATCCAGCTTTACTGTGACTCAGAAGCACTTCAAGGGGTCACAATAAATCAATTAACAGGAATGATCACACATTTAACTGTAAAAGAGATGTAGACTCTTCCACACTTTCAGTGAAGGTTTCCCAGAGCTTTATTTACAAAGGAGTACTCGTTTAGCTCTCTGGGAGGTACCTGGAACATGCCAGCTTCAGCAGACTGGGTCTCATGGGGGAATTTCACTCAGTTCTTTGGACAGCCATCCTATGAAGCAGCATCCCTGCATTCAGCAATGTAACAAACGAAACACCTGGCAGCTGGCCCTGGGATAGCTTCTGGAACTGCTAGGGGAGAGAGAGAGAGGCCCTCACTCCAGGCCATACTCCTTTTCCCTCTGACTGGGAACTCCCATAGTGCCTCACCCTCTGTCTCTTCCCCAGTGAGACTGGAACCACCCTCTCATCATCAGTCAGAGCTGGTGAGAGATACCAGTGACTAAATGTAGCTCTCAGCGAGGCTATCCAGAGGCTGTAGAAGGGAGCAGGGACAGTTCACCTCCCTCTCCCATGCCAGCCCACAGGATCAATGAGCCTGTCTGCAAGGGTGGGATAGAGGCTCTCGAGGTGGCAGTCCTTGCTAAGTGACACAAGGGTTTTATCACCTCTTCCTAAGGGCTTCAGTGCAGGAAATCAGCCCTTCTCCATCACACCACATGGGAACTGACAGTTTTTCCACCCAGTCAGCCTCCTTAGAACTGCGACCCACCGTGAAATAGAATGCGGGTGCAGATATTTTAACACCATTTTATGATTTCTAACAGCTTCACCTCAAAGGCAAGGTGCTTTTTAATTCTGGTTCATTTTTAAACAGCAGGAAATGTAGCTTAATACATTTTACAAAAGTGGTAAGAACAGAAAAGGAAAAATGTAAGCAATTAGGAGAATAAATGGAACAGGAAACTGAATGTTGTACCTGCAAGGCAATACATACTTTTCATGCAGAACTGATTAGAATGAACCAGAGGGTTTAAGAAAGCAAGTGTGTACTAGAGAAATAGTAGTATGCCACTGCTGACACAGAGGTCTCTATCCCAAACGACTTCACTTTTGGCTCTTTACCTCTTTGTGTCCCAGTTTGCCTAAAAGGGAAATCAACTGCTTCCTTTCTGATAATCAGGAGGATAACCCCATCACTAACTGGTGGTGTTGGCGCATCTACTGGTGATGACAGAGGGGGACTGGGCCAGGAGGGCTCCCTGAGCTTGGCCAGCATGTACGGGAAGCAGGCTAAAATCCCTGCACTCTCCTGCAGCATGGAAGCTCACTCACCTTCCATCTGTCAGTTAGCTCTCCAGTACTGACAGATGAGGCTGGGGCTGTGTCCATCCCACTACGCTCCCCACCTGTGTGGCAGGGAGAGTTTCATTGCTGGAAAAGCCTCTCCGGCATGGCTGCAGTCCATTAAGGCAAACTGCAGACTGTGCCAGTTCACCTTAATGTGCTGGGCTGTGAGCTATGGCTGTTCAGGAGCTGATTCAAAAATGATTAAGTGGCTCTTGCTCCAAGGGCAGCTACTTTGGGATCAGAGATGGATGACAGCTGGGCACAGCGACTTCCTCCACTGTTGCACATTAACTCACACATGTTTCCAGGCCAAGGCCCTCAGAAGGAGGGAGGGTGACTGAGGGACTTACCACAGTCTGATTCAATGCAGACCCTGTCAGGTACGTACACGTGTGTGGCACACATGTGTAAGGCCATGTGCCATACCTTTGCAGTTGTTCTCCCACACACCTTAACTCATTCCCACCCACAAACAAGCCCATAAACTACTTTTTTTTCTCTCTGTTGCAAGTGCCTGTGTGTTTTTAAAGAGAGAGAGGAGTTCCTGAAGAGCATGGAAGTGGCAATCCAAAAAGGGGGAGAATGCTACTGGCTCTGAGGGCCATTCCCAAAGCTCGGCACCTGTGGGACCTGGCAGTGAGCAGCAGGAGAGTGCACAGTGAAGATACATTTGTCCACTCTTCTCAGCCCAGAGACTGTGCTGGAAACAGTACAAGCAACTTGTCTGGGAGACTGACTCCAGCTGCCAGTCAGCCATGCTAGCTGCACTCCTTTGTTCCTCAGTCTTTCTCTAAGGGCCCTGCTCAGAGAGACACTGCAGCATGTGCTCAGCAGCTGGGCTCCATGCCCACAAAAAAGGAAGGAAATGAGATGTCTGACACACTGGCAGATCAGCTTGTTTGTGGCAAAGAAAAGAGGCCATGTCAGCTCTGGTGCTGCACTAGGAATGGCAGTGGGCTTCCCCTGTGAAGATCAGCAGCATAAGTGGGAGCCACAGAAACTATTGGTGCAGGTTGTATTTCAAAGCTAAATTGCTGAACAGCAATACTCACCTTCAAGGCAGCAGGCAAGGCTCACACAAAGAACCAGCAGCACACTTATGAGATGCTGAGAACCAGCATGTTGCTGCTCCCACAGCAGTGGCTCTTGTGCCACCATGCAACTCTGCTGCCCACCTCACATATCCCTCCCATAACCCACAGGCTGCTCCACGTAGGTTCCAAGGGGTGGTGGGCTGAGGGGAGAGGAGTCTGGTCCAGCATGGCCCAGTGGCAGAAGAGGAATACAAGCCAGACCTCTAGGCTCTCACTCTAGTCCTCATGCCTGTCACCTTTAGCTCCCTTGTTTGTATTCACTGTCTCTATTTTATATATAATTTACATTTTTATTCCTAGTCATGGCTATGCCAAAACTACTCAGACCACTGGGGTTTGACAAACACTTAAGAAAAGCTCATTTTGAAGCAGCAGTTGCAGATTTATACTAAATAAGATAACAACTACACCCTGCTGCTTCTACCCTGAAAGCGAAGGATTGAATTGAGCAATGGAGTTTGTGGCTGGTGGCCACTCCTGTAGTGCTGCTTCAGATCCCTGTTATTTTATTATCCCCATCTTTACGAGTTCCCAGGGAAAGTGCAGTCACAGCTTTGCAGCTTCCTGGAGCAGCTGTCCCCCTGCACTGCTGCAGCCAAAAAAGCTGACACCAGAGCCTGGCACTCTGCTTTTTATTGCCGTTCTACTCCTAACTGGAGCAACAAGGAGCATGCAGAGTCATGCACCAACACAAGGAGATATCAGCTAATTGAAATTGTGCCCCCGTGCACTAAATGCTAGTCACTTAAAGTCAATCTCTTCCTTCTTCCTCTCACCTCCATCTCATTCTCTCCACCTTCCCTGCGCCTTCATCCTTCCCTCCCCCTCTCCTTCTTAGCCCCTCCTTCTCCAAATCCTCCCCCACTGTCTGACTTCTAATCCCTCTAGGGCAATTAAAAGCAGCACCAACAACAAAGGGAAGGCAACGGGAAACGCTATTATTCATCCTCTGCACATTGTCCCCTCGGGTTTGCAGCACCCACGCCTGCTGCAGGTAGCTGGCCCCCAGGCCTGGGGCAGGGGTCCCCACAAGCTGAGGAGCCTGGGGTGCTGTGTAGTGGCTGTGGGTCCCTTCCCCCCTCCCTGCACCTAAGAGGCACTCGTCTTTCTCAGAGCAATTACCACAAATGATTTATGTGGCCAGTCAAGAGGGCCTGCCAGGGTGCTTATTTCATCTCTGAGAAAAGGAACTCCGCTGGAATTTTATCAGGGAGCTTGGATTAAATTGACAGGTGCCTTTTGTTTTGTTTTTAAAGACCTTCCCTTCAGAGCACAGCATTCTGCCTGGATTTTGATGGGGTGAGGAAATCCAACACCATGCAAGGGTACAAGCCCCTCTTTTAAGAGAAAAAAATCCATTTACTTCACTCCATATATATTTTAAGTGAGTCCATTTTTAAGGAGCTAACATCTGCAAAGCAATCCCCACTCCCACCGACTTGAAGTGGCGTTTCACTTCACTGAAACCACGAAGGCAGCAGCTTTTCCTTCCTTGTGCAAGTGTCAGTTAGGATGACAGAGGGAAACGATGGAGTCTTCATCTCAACATGAGCACAGTCATCTTAAAATGCTGCCAACCCTGCCACACCCAAATCATCCTGCATCCCGTTCCATGTCCGGGCATACAAATACGCCAAAGCACAGGGAGAGATGTGTGCAGGCAGTTAGGGACATCCACATATTCGACTCAGGAGCACAGGGAGGCGGATACTGGCACATTTCAGACAGACCCCATGCAGGCAGACATGCTGGGACACACCGAAGCAGAGCCTGTGTAGAGCAGGCAGACACACAGTGCCAGAACACAGCGCACATGCGGGAGACATGCCAGCAGGCGTGCAGCTACACACAAACCATGCAAAAATGTGCCCAAAAAGGCATATGCATAGGCAGAAGGCATAGAGAGACACACAGACAGAGCTGATTACAACTTCAGGCACTGTCAATAGCAAGAGGTATTAACGAATATTTAACCAAGTCAGCGCCTCTTGCCTTCCTTTACTTTTGAAAGCATTTGTTCTCTAGAGAACACAATTTGGGCTTTGTATATATATTTGGGAGGCAAAGTCTAACACAAGGACATAAAATTAGTGAGGATGCCAGCAGAGATTACAGCATCAATGGTGAGAGGTCTATATATATAGTTACTGCCTTAAAAACAATTCTGGGTTTGATACAAAGCACCAGTCTTTCTCTGTACTGCAGGGTAGTATGGAGGAGGAAAAGAGCATGTCAATTCTGTATTAAAAGAAACGAATAGGATTACAAAATAGAGATGAGCAGTCCAATAACAATGCTAAAAAGATGCAGAAAGAGGATGCAGGGTGGTATGCTTCACACAAAGGAGAGGCATGTCTCACGGCAAAGGACTCTGCCAACCTGAAGGCAGGCATGTCACAGACATAAGCTACAGTATTCTCAATAAATTTACCGACCCAGATGCTTGCTCTCACTTCTGGTTTTTTTTTTCTATTGATGTTTTCATACTTTCACATGATTCTCTGCCTGCCATCACTTTGCAGAAGAGCTAAATATGCATTTGGGGGGATGGAAAAAGCTTGGACATCAATGACACACATGCGCTGCTCAGTGCACTAAGACATTTGATAGGGGAAAAAATAAAAACACTGGTTTGCATCATTCTGTTTCCTCTTGGCACTTTAGGTTTTACCAACATCAATAGTAATCCTAACTGATTTCAGAAGAAGAACCACTTTAAAGCCAGCTGGCATCCTTTTAAAACCTTTAGATTACATGTGTTTTTTGCTACTCTGTCCACAGAAACTGCATTCAAAAGACGCTATTTCATTTATTACAAAATGGCCACATTTTCTTACTTCTTCCTGCCACCCATCACTACTTTTTCTCTAAGTGGGCATGTTTATAGAGAATTGAGAACTTCCAGCTCCTATACCCCAGGAAAATTATCTCCTTGCTATAGGCTATAGCTGGCAGGAACGCTCTGCTCTCCTCAAGGCAGGGCAGAATGCTTTGGTGTTCAAAGACCAAGCTGACAGCATCTTCACCCCCGGTCTCGTATAAAGGTTGTACCAAGACCAGTCATTTTCCCCTGCCTCTGGTCACATCACTTGGATAAAGGAGGAGAGCTGAGTGCTCTGTTAAACAAAGAGTGTTATGCTAATTTTATGCTAATTAGGTATATCAATGCAGCACTGCTATAGAATTACTTCCCTCTGCCCAGGCCTTCTTCAGCTGCAGAAAGGACGACAGGTGGAGCTGACGAGGCACAGTGAGGATGAATGCAATGTAGGGAGTCCAGCAGCACTCAGAAAAAGAAAAAAACTCTGTTACTTTTGGTCGGTTTACTCTCTTTTTGGCTCCATTCCCTTCCAGTACAACCCTTGGCAAGGCTGCCAAGTTCTCAGCCCCAGAAATAGCATGTCAAGTAGCAGAAAAACCAGAGGGGAGGGGGAGATGCAGATAAAAATAGAGAGAAATGTTGATTGCATTGTTACTGCTTCAATTAAGCTCAGACACTTCAGCCTGATGAGTCAACAGCAATGACAAGAGGGCATAGACAACAAGAGCAACTGCAGCGCAAACCAGTTTATTGGTCCCATTAATGTAGAAAGCACTGAACTCCCAAACCAGTCACTGTGATAGGGAAAGGAGGAAGTGCTCTAAAATCATCCTTCCTGCACCAGTAGGACAGGAGCAGCAGAAGCCACAAAAAGGTGGTGAGTTAATAATGACCCAGCAGGAGACCTGATGGCTTGGCCCAGAGCAGCTCTCCCCAGTCCAGCATGCAGCACTATACGTAGGGCAGTATAAGTGGAGCTCTGGAGGCCAACTTGGCTTGTTCAAATGTAGCCATTGTCTTCTCCAGGGGCTTAAATCACACTTGTGATTCTTTGTGTGTGGTGGTGGGGGCAGAGACAGGGAAGTAACAGATAGGTATAATTACAGGGACCAAGGCACAATCCCTTCTCCATCACCCCATGTGATGCACATTTTCTCTACAAGAATAGACTGCCTTGCATCCCTGCACGAGTGGAGGCAATCCAACTTCCTCCCCATACCACCTCTGCTGTTGGGAGCTGACAGAGCAGGGATTTTGGTCAGGGCAGCAGTGCAAATATGACATATGCTGAGTGAGGGGGAGGATCAGTAGCACTACAGAATGGGAGGTTGGGTGGGAGCAGCCACCAAACTGCCCCTGTTGTCCCTTCCTGAGTGTCAGAGGACAGGCATGGGGCTGAGGCAGGAGACAGCGGGGTAGAAGGTGGGCAAAAACTCTCGAATAAGCTTTGGTTGGGGTTGCCTGTGTTTGTCTGTGTCACCCACTATGTACAGTCACCTCTGAAAAGAAAGGAAGAGATGCAGTTGCTCGTAACTTCAGTCTGTCTCTAAGCCTAGCCACACCAATCCCTGGGAAATGTTCACCTCTCCCTGTGAAAGTAGTTTACAACACATATAACATCACCATTTATTGCACCATCTGCCAGCACTCCTCCTTTTACCAACCCCATCAAAGGAGTGCTGAGGAAGTCATGTATGGAACCACTTATGACCAGCAGCAGTGCTCATAAAGCTCTACTCTGCAGCCTGGGCTGCCCAGGTTATCCCACCGTGTCCCAGTTCAGGCATTCATTCCATTCTCAGCCTGTCAGTGCAATGTAATGCTCATACAGGTAGAGGTTTTGCTAGCCCAGTGTCCCATCTATGATAGTAGCCAGCCACAAATTCTTAGGAAAAGCGTAAAAGGAACAAGGACGGATACACAGTAAGCTGGCCCTTGGGATCCCTCCCAGCGTCCAGCAATTAGGATTAAGAGCATCCTGTGCTAGTTACTGTATAGATCTAACACCCTTGCTCTTACCTGCAAAGCTCTCCTTGGTGCATTTAAACAATTCCTTTTACATACAACCTCTGCAGCAGTGTGCAGCAGGGAATTCTACACACTGTTGTGTTGTGCATCAGTTGATGCATCAGTTGATGTTGTGCAGAAAAACAAACAAAACAAACCCAAAATATTCTTCTGCTTTAAACCTACTACGCACTCCTCTGCTGCTGAAATGCTCCAGAGACACTACATTATCATGCTCTTTTTCCTTGACAGTGGGGAAATCTCACATTTGGGGTAGTTCCCTGGGTACCCAGCTGCCTCCTGAAGTTCCACCTATGTCTCCCTTACAGAACAGCTTTTCAAGTGATTCCCACCTGTTTGTCACTGACTAGCCAGCCATTGATTCTGGCAGGGATATACAGTTTTAAGAGGATGCTATGCCTAGGTTAAAAAAGTCTCTTTTGAACCTAGAGGCCCATCAATCTGCATGGTTTGGGCTTGCTCTGCCTGCCGGTATTTGAGAAAGAAAAAATGCCAAGCCTCTGCCTCCTTTGTCCAGGGGAGGAGGAGCCCAGTTAACATGGAGTTTTCTGGGATGGCATTTGGTAGGAGTCTGGAAACAGGCTCTCTGGCATAGCCTAGCACAGCCTGTCACTCCACTGCCAGTCCCTCCCATGCCAAAACTCACTGAGAATACAGTGTAACACCAGAGTTTGCTGAGCAGGGCTAACATCACTGCAGGAGAAAGGAAATGCCACCCTTCCAGGTGAGGAAGGGTGCTCCATAAGTGCACCTGGGAATTGCTCTTTACCTTCCCAACTGGGGCAACATCCAATTGCTGAAAGGAAAATAAGTACCCATGGAAACACTCAATAGCACCTGAGGTGAAAACCTGCACACCCCACTGCACAGGGAAAATACAGTTATCCGAGACATGGCTCTGTCAGAGAGGAAAGGGGCTGGCACAGGATTAGAGAGAGCAACATTTGAAAGTCCTCAGATCATGTGTTTGCACACAGGCGGGGCCAGATCCAAGGTTCACAATCTTGCTGGTAGCTATTCATCAAAACATTTGCACTGCCAATTTGGACAACATTTGTCAAAAATCTATGTTCAGTTCACAAGGTTTGCACCAGACTGTCCAAATAAATGACCGAATAATCTCTTTTCTTAATGTTATCTCCCAGTATTTAGGATTACTTCATGCCAGATACCCCACTGAAGGAAGGAGGGTTGGCATGGGGGAGGAGTGGAGAGGGGGCTGCTCAGGGGGAAGAGCCCGGCAGATATTCATCCTGTTTCATTCCCCTGTGAGATCCTTTCCATTTTACTACTGAGCACAACACAATTAGTGAAAAGGGCCCATTTTTCCTCCAGGAGCCAAGGTCCCAAGAAGGTACAGCTTCCACATCATTAGCAGTTCATCTTCTTAAACCTCTGGGCAGCCCCCAGGCAGATCCTCTCATGCAAACCCCACGCCCCTCCCCCCTTTTTGGTGTCTGCTTGTCAAACTAATGAAGCACATCTATACTGAAAGGTCTTGAGGTAGAAGACAGCAGCTTAACCATGATTCAGTACATGTCCTTTCCTCTCCTCCTCTTTATCAAATAAAGCAAGCAGAATTTCCTACACTTAAATGGAAGGGAGGAGGAAGGAAGGAGGGTAAGGGGAGGGAGACATTTGTCTAATAATTCCCAGCAGAAGGAGATGTCTGTTTACTTTGTTTGACTAAGCACTTGCATATTAAAAAGGCTCAGTTCCTTAGCGGACAGGATTTATCAGTGTCACATTTTCTACTTAATAGGCCAGAGCTGGCAATGCCTGCTCCAGGTAGCTGGAGATGGAAACAACTTTGTGTGACCTTCCCTCTGCCCTTCTCTGAGTCTCCTCTGTACAGGGGAGCCAGCAGAGGATGCAGAGAGAGCTGAGAGCCGAGGGCCATGCAGTGGGGAAGAGATGCTTCATGTGCCTTAGTACTCAAACAAGAAGACCACTGCAAAAACAGTGAAAGCATAACAAGGCTCCATTAGCTTTTTTCCATTCAGTGATATCTGGAAAGGCAATTTCCAGCTTTAGATAAAAACACATAAACATCTTTCATCATGTCACTGACCTAAATATAGATGACTACTTCAAGGCAAGAGAAATAAAAAATTAAAAACAAAAAGAGGGAAAAAAGCCCTATTCTTATACCTTCAAAAGCTATGAAGGTCTACAAGCAGACTGCAGTAAAGACGAGCAATAGATAACCAGTCAGATGTAAAGAGAGAGAGAGAAAGGAATACATGTTCTCAAATGATTGTCCTGATGGATCATTTTCACTTGCCCTACAACACAGGCTTTTTCTATGTCCTCCTGGACACTTGGCTGTCTCCTGGGCTGCCTCCTCTTGGCACCCAGAGCCTTTCCCTGCAGCACAGTACTGCAAGCAGAACCTTTGCTTTGCTATAAAGCCTCTGGAGTTCAGAATCACATTAATCCCACCTTAACCAGGCCATTACACGGTCCTAAAGGGTCAGGCCATGTTTTTCAAAGGGACATAAAGCTGCCCTTCGGTCTAGGGACACACTTTGAAACATGTCAAATCTACACAGGAACCAAAGTAGTGCCAGACTCCTGTAGCACTTGAGCGTGAACCTAGGAGTGCTTGATTGTGTTTCCTCCAGGGTCACCCTCACATCACAGTAAGGTTGCACTGCTCTTTTGAAGGATAAGTGGTTTTGCTCTCAGCACCTGTGCTGGTTTGCCGCAGCAATCCCCAAAACCATAGTGCCAGAGACCCACCCTTAACAAGCTAGAGAGTCCCTGCTAGAGGATTGCAGTAACACACACACACTGGAAGCATACGGATTTGCAGGAACGTTCTTTCCACTAACACAACCCAACATTAAATATCAGTGACAAGTCATGATTCTTCATATTTAATGCATGTCCTACCATTCAGAACCACAGACTCTCATTTTATTACCCTCACTGGTATGTGCTGGGGACAGAATTGGGTACTTAATTTCTCCCTGCCTCAGTTTATCCCATCCACAAATGGTACATCGTCAGAGTATACAGAAAAACTACCGTCTTAGGATGCTGTGTGAATTGTCATAGGTAATCGCAAATACAGATGTGCATTCAGTGATCAGCTGCTGTTTTTTTAAAATCAAGTAACATGAACTTAAATCCTATATGCAGCCTTCCAGTACATTATAGCACCATCCAGTACCTAAGAGAGAGCCTACAAGAGAGCTGGAGAGGGACATTTTACAAGGGCATGTAGTGACAAGACAATGGGGAATGGCTTCACACTGACAGAGGGTAAGTTTAGACTGGCTATTAGGAGCAAATTCTTTTCTGTGAGGGTGAGGTACTGGCACAGGTTGCCCAGAGAAGCTGTTGATGCTCCACCCCTGGGAGTGTTCAATGCCAGGATGGATGGGGCTCTGAGCAACTTGGTCTAGTGGAAGGTGTCCCTGCCCATGGTAGGAGTATTGGAATGAGATGATTTTTAAGGTTCCTTCCAATGCAAATCATTCTGTGATTCTGTGATAGCTGTTGTCACGGTTTCAACTCAATCTTCCTTCTGCTGGGTCAGGGGGAGCTTTGCCTGAGAAAGGGCTTTGGGAACATGAAAGCTATTGTTTACACAGTAAAAAAAGTCATTCTTGTCAAATAAACTGTATACTATTTCTAAAAGAGTTCAATAGGGATAGTTCATTGTCATAAGCACTTGCTGCTGTACAGTCTTTTCCCAAGTGTTAAGCTATTGTCATTGATCAGGGACTGACAAACCACTTTGAGTTTAAGCTGCCAGAAACTGCCTATGCTTAGACCCAAACAGAAACTCCCTCTTTCTCCCTAACAAGATCATCCTGCATTTGCAGCAATAGGCTTGGTTCTTCTGAGACAAGGCAAAAGAAAAGCTCAACCAATCCATTGTACCTGCTTAGCGATTTTACTGTATTGCAAAGACATAATAAACCTCAAGTTTTGCCTCTTGAAAGGCAGGGACCAGATGAAACCAGCCACAAATACCATGCAAGTATCAACTTCATCGCAGACAAACCATACAGAGTACAATGTTGACTGAAACCCAAGGAACCCACGGGACCTTTTTTATTAAACAGGTTTGAAAAATCACAACCAATGAGCATTTTTTTCTCTCCCAATAATGTAATCACAACCAATGATCACTTTTTTCTCTCCCAATAATGTGGGTTAAGAGTTTCCATCAATGCAGGTGAGATGAGCATTAAAAGGAAAAAAAAACCAAACACAAAAGAAGGAGCTGGAAGCAGATAGCTCAGGGAAGTCCTCCCTAGGGGACATGAGGTTTGCAGAGAACCAGCACTGACAGAAGTCCATGGAAGTGGTACTGCCGATGTGAATGGCTCTGCCAGATAGAGACATCTGCACGCCCAACCTCATTGGCAGATCTTTGGGTCAGTGGTTTAGTGAGGTCATGGGCCTGGGCTACACTCTTGTGCCTTGCTCTCCTCACTAATTGCTAGGCGGGAATAAGCCCTGGCCAGGAATAGCAGCACAACAAAACTGTGTCAAAACTCCATATTTCTTGTCTCATAAAATACCTACTGCTTAAACTGTCAGAGGAAACTAAAAGCTACACTCTCAACTCTATAGTATAATTTGCTTTATTTTATTTTTTTTCCTGTGGAAGTGCACTCTTGCACTAAAGGCTACTTCTCATGTCTCATTATATGGTCTTTGACTCAAAGGAATCTTAAGTACAGTGTTAGTAAAATTTGCAGCTGGTCTGATAAGACTCAGAAGACTTCTCTGGCACTGTCAATCCTGTGCACATATCCAGATGACCTGAAAGACTACTGGAAAAGCTCTGGTGCCCTCAACAATGGATACTTGCAAGGCTGGTAAGCTCTGTGCTTCCTGACTTTCAGGCCAGCATGGGGATTGCTCAGAGGATGTGTCCACACAAGTGAAAAGAGCTTTGTGGTAGGGTAGAGAAACCCACTGCATGATCATTTGCTTTCAAGGGCAGGCACCAACTGGGTTATTATTTCTCTCTTGTGTTTCACTACGGCTATTCTGAGATGTACCCATGAAGCTGCAGCCCAATCCCAAATTTTTGTATCCTTTAAAATCTTTAATCAACCACTCCATGGGTTGAAGATGGCAGCAAGCCAATGCCTTATCCACAAAACAGACGAGAATTATTTTGGGTTATGATACTGTTCTCTAGTTTCCACACATCCAGTGTATTTACACACATTTCCGTGCTATTTTGCCTCTTTATCATTTTAGCTCGAGGTAAAAATTTAGTCCTACCTACACAAAAGACCTGGTTTTTGCCATCATCATTGAATGTATCTCACCACTATTAACACTCAGAAGATGTGCAGTCTAAAGTTAAGCTTGCTGGGTGAAAGCCAGGGGAACTAATGGGAAGCTTCTCATCAAAACTGCTCTGGGGATACAATGTGTCTCTTCAGGAAATTTGTGTGAAAATAAACCGTAACTGCATGCAAGCACACACACACATACACACACACACACACATGGACTAACTACATGATTTGACTATGAGTGTTCTGACACACAAACAATGACAATACCCAGAAGCATCAAGAACACAATCATGTGTTTTCTCTAAATCACCTTCCTGTTTGTGTCACCATTAGGTTTCTGCTGATAGTAACTGGCGCCTGGTTTAGCTCTTCCATGGCCTAGTTGAGCTGTAAGTGGAGCCAAATTCAGAGCTGGAGGCCAAGAGCCAGCCTGGCACTGTGGGTCTCTTTGCCCCCTGCCTTGGTGTGGAGCGCTGGCAGGAAACCCTCAGCAGTAGCAGCTAAAGCACCACAACTGGAGAGCTGCCAGTGTTAAGATGCAGAGGGTTCACGTGCTAAAGGAATGGAAAACCTACATAGATATAGCCTGAAAGTATGTATCAATAATATTAAGGGAGAAAATTCTTTGAATTGTAGAATCGTAGAATGGTTTTCGGTTGGAAGAGATCTTAAATATCATCTTGTTCCAACCCTCCATGTACAGACACACCTTCCACTAGATTAAATTAAATTTATCTATTTTCTGTACTTGACAGAGACAAGCATTCTCTACAAAATGAGCTGGTTCTGGTTTTGCCCCTTTTAAGTTTGTACTGGTGGTTGGATTGCAGTTCCTATCTGAGTCAGATGGGCACCTTTCTGAGAGTGGCTGTGTTTGTTGTCAGCTTGTGTGCATTATCACATTGTAACCAATCCAACAGGCTATCTCTTATGTAAAATATAAATACTAATTTGAGGACTCAGGGAGAACAGCTATTTTAGTTTCAGTTAAAGAAAGAAGGAAAAAAGAAAGGAGGAGGCTGGGCATCATAACAGTAATTTATGATTTTACTGCTATATTATCATTGGGTAATAAGAGCAACTTGAAACTCCCAATTATCTCATAAGAGGGATATCACCTTTTCTATTTTGAATTACTCCATCGATAAATGCAGGTTCTGCTTGCTAATAATCCATCACATAATCAGTGGCCTTACAACAGGAGAGACTGCATGAGAAAGGGAGACAAACAAACCTGCAAACACACAAATACTTGATGTGAGCTGAGCCCTTGGCTTGGCAACAGAGCTAGGGGAGGGGGTGAGTGGGCTGGGAGGAATTGCCTGTAGCAGTCAGCAGGTCACACACACAGAGTGTGCAACAGCAAACTCAGTTTACAAAGAGACATCTGTTCCATTACTTCGATGCATTGTGGCTAATTACATCCTGGCCCATCTGTGAAATGACAGCCACTTATTCTCCAGTGAACCATAAAATCTGTACATGTTCAATGTGGGCAGTGGGGAGTAAGAGGAGTGCAAAGGAGTAGGGAAGGGGGGAGGATGGAGAGGGGAGAACAGGAGAATGGCACCAAGGCGAAGCACCAAGAAAACACCATATCTCTCATTCCCATCTGGTATCAGCCAGGAAAGAAGGAACTCTGGAAGAAAGGCCCTAACAAAGCACTTTCATTTTGATGCAGAGCTGCAAAACTTGCTCTAACCCAAAGCTCCTCACTCCCTATTTTTGCATGTGTAGGGGAGTGAGATATGCCAGCAGTGGAAATTATTCCAGACCTCCATCCCTGTGCTTTACATAAGGATTTCTACAGTGTTTCTGCCATCACTGCCTATATCATCTCTACCTGCAGGTCACACACCTTTGTTAGAGGCTATTCTTCTATACATAAATCTAAGTTTAGGCTCAGAGGAATTAAAACCAAGGACTTATCTCCCCCATCTCCAACAGATTTTTAGAAAAATGAAAGAAACTGCAAGAAAATGAATCTCACCTCAACTTTTCTACATATAATAGAAAAAGCCTTTCATTCAGGCATGACTGCAAGCCCCCAAGTTATGTAAGACAAGGCACATCTTATTTCCATACCTAGAGTAGATCGGCCAAAGTATGGCATTCAGCACCATACCAGCTAAGAAGGGTTAAATCCTGATTCTGGTAATTCTGTCAGGAAACCTGCAAACTTTTCAGTAAAGTTGTGTCAAATATCAGCCAAAGGCTGCAAAGATTTGACAGCAAGTTTTGTTAGGGGAATGGTGGCTTGGCTTGATGTTAGCGCAGACCTCTTACAGCAGCAGCTTCACCAGTAGCTATCAACAATTGGTGACTTCTGATCCCACATCCAGCCACAATCCTGCTGCACAAACTTCTGCAAAATTCCCTATTTTGGTGGCTCTGGTGAACAGGGCTCTGGGGTGGTGGAAGTAGCCAAACTGTTACGAGGCAATTAAAAAATGGCTGTGGGGTTAAGAGTGGGGCACAGACTAGAAACGGAACCAGATTGCTCAGTGAAAACTGGATTGGAAACTGGAGGCACTGCTTCTGTTCCAGGATTTCTGATGTAAAAGCATCAGTTTCCCAATAATGCAATGTGTGGGTTTGGGCAGAATTTGCTCAGTGTGATGAACCCCGCACTCCCAAAATATCAGCAAAACTAAGTGTACAAGGAAGGACAGTAAGGAGGATTGCTCATATCATCTACAAGCCAACGCTGTGGAAACCTGATAGAGTCTAAAGTCAGTATTGCAAAAGCCAAACTAAAGAAAGCTAGAATGCTTTGGGATGGGATTTCTTGCATTTGGCCATAGGCTAAAGGAAGATATTAATCTGTCTGAATCCCTGACTGAACCATATCCTGCAGGTGTTATAGCTATTCAAGATAGTCAGGTCTAGAGGGGAAGAAAAATACAATTAATCTAGGTTCACTTACATGATACACAAACAGATGAAAAAAAAAAAGGAAGCACTACAGGATGCTCGCTTGTGTTCACAGCCTAAAGCAAATCCACCTGAGGCTGAAACATCAGGACAAATAGCATGAGCTTGGTGGTTTTGCTCCAGCTTTAAAACTGGCCTCAGTAGCTGTTGAAAAACCAATATAATAGGGATGAAAATGGATCAGGACCTAGTGTTGGGAGCAAAAGTAACTGGAAAATTTAATGTTTTTTTCATTACAATGTTCACCACTTCCTCCAAGTTTTGGTCTGCATTCTGTTGCTTGTCCTTTAAACATTCTTTTCTAATGAGGGCTTCAACACTTCTTAAGGCCAGAATGCATACTGAAAGTTACCTGACTTATGACACACAGGTCACAGACCCAGGCAGTGAAGAAGCTTGAAGCTTGTTGTGGTCAAGCAGGGATCCTACAACTCAGCCCTTTAGGGAGCCCTGTGGTCCAGCTGGGGGCCTTCTGCCAGGACATGAGGATGCTGGAAGAGTGGTGTCTCTAGGACACCCTACCTGTCCTGCGTGAAAGCAACAGCAGCACCTGAGCTCTGTGTAGTGTTCTTGTAATGGGCAGGGTAGTGGTCAGGGTTTTGCAGAGTTTCTCCACAGAGAGATGCAGAAACGCCTACACCCTTGAGCTCTGCTAGTGGTTAGCATATACCATAGTTTGTGAATCTTAAAGGCAAAGCACAGCTCTTGTGAAGCACCTGCTTTGACTGACAGATTTGAAGCAAGTGGCTCAGTTTTACCGTACTTGACAAAACTTGCAAAACTATTGAAAGGCAACTGAGTGGTGTCAGTCTAATTTAGAATGGATGATACATCCATTTTACCAATTTCACTACACAACAGGCAATTGGAGAAGGCAAACCAAGGGGAAGGAGAGGGCTGACTGAGCTGAATTCAATCTTGCAGTGGGTTCTACTGCTGGAACAGCTGGTGCTTAGTCTACGGATAAATAAAGGATTTAATTTTCTATGGACATCAGGCTGCCTTTCCTCACCAGCGCTGAATTCAGCCCCACAAAAGAAAAGATTAACAGAAAAAGAAGCTCACAGTGTAGTGTGAAACTCTACAAAGAGTTTACAGGAAGGATTTGTAGTAAATTAATATCACTAGCAACCATATAGTTCCAGAAGCTCAGAAGTTTTTGGTGTAAACTGTGGTTTAGTTGGCTCACATGTTAGGTGTAGGATCCAGCAACCTCAGTTGCACAGAGGGACTTCCTTCTGCACTGCCTTAACAATGAACTTGGTCTCAGCTAAAGTTTTGTTGAATGTATTGACCTGTCACTTCTGATCATTCATCTGGGACTGATGGCCAGCACAGCATTTTAGCCTGCTCTTGGACCTGAAGCCTTAATGTTTTACAGTAGGTTACCACAAGCTCAACTTAATGAGCATCAAGAAAATGTATCAGGTGTGGGTCCTGAGTTCATTCTGATCTGAAAAGATTAAGAGAGATATCCCCTCTCCTCTATTTTCTTTTTCCCTTGCCTTTGATGTTGGTTATGGACACCCAAGGTGAGTTTCTCCTCTCTTCTGCAAAAGCTATGACAACTGGAGAAGAGAAAACGGGTGACATCACAGGGTCACAAGTAAAAAATGAAGCAATGGCAAAAGGCAAGGTTTTTAATAATTCCATTTAAAGTGCTGCTTCCCCCTGAGTTTGTGTGGTATGAATTCTTCTTCATATCTATTTCAATAAGAACTGAAAAATTTGTAACAAAGGACATCTGTTCTGTAAATGCAAAACTTCCAGCTTTTCAATAAAGATGAAAAAAAAAGTCTTTGAGACTTTCAGGAGTTTCTCTGTCAGAAAGCAGAGATATCCTTGAGACCCATACAGCAAAGTGAAAGCTACCTGCTCTCTTCCAGAATACATCCCTACATCCCTTCTCCCCCAACTGTTGCCTACTGTGAAATTCTTCTCAAGTCATTTTCTCTACCTGTATAACAAGGGTGACCAGCTGCAGTGTTTCAAAGATATGGATCTATGTTTCCTCTTTACCCTCTTAAGGGTAAATTCTTTTAAAGCAAGGGAGGTATGACTTTGCAAAACCTGAAAACATTCCCAACCAGCAGCTGGAAAGAATAAAGTGCTAAATTCCTCCCCTGAGAACTCTGCATATTCACAGAGAGACTCCACCTTTCTGAGCCTTCCTGGCTATAAACACCTCCCCACACTTCCTGAGTTGCTAATGCTTATCTCTAAGGTAGGGCAGATGCATGCACTGATTTTTCTTACAGAAGAAGACAGCAAGCCAACTGCTAGTTATTCCCCCATTACCTAGTTACATTCCTGCTACCAAGGTGATTAGAAAGCAATGCATAAAGAAACCAGCTGAAAATAACTAAACAACCATTTTGCCTTAATAGAAAAGACTGGAGGAGGATATTTGTCTCTAAATTTGAAGGCTGACACAAGCAACATTTGAACTGGCTTTAAAATATTATTCACTAACCTCTTATCCTTATGCTGGCAGAAAGCTGGCTAGCTTGGGCCTTTGAAAGTTCGGTATAAAAGGGATAGAGGACGAAAGAAAACTTTGAGAATATGTATTAATTAACAAGTAAGCAGGGGAAGGGTTTTTGGTAAATGAATGCCATGCTCAGTAAGGAAAACAAAACCTGGAAGAGGCATTAAGAATATTTGTGCACATACACAAAATATACAACAGGGCTGCCACATGCATCACTGCTTGGAACCCTGCAGGCAGATGCTGGGTGTTCTCTTCACAAATGCTACCTGTAAGTAAATCTAGATAGGAACTGCTTCTGAAAACATAGAGCAAGCCAAATTACATGTACTTTACAGATGCACACAAAAATCACAAGTTCCAGATACTTCAGAAAAGCCATCCCAGGGAACAAATGAAACGCAGGCACGAGCCCTAGTGGAAAAACCACTTCACATGTGAGCTTGCATGAGAGGTGAAGAGGGAAGGAGAGGGGCTATATTTTGACAGAGGACAGGTTCAGCTTTCCTTTTCATAAGTATACATGAATCTAAACTTCAAATAAAACACCTGTCACGCAGAGCTGACTTGCGCTTGCAGCCACATGGCACGAAGTGATGCCACATACTCAGATTTATTTCCCCAGCAGCAAGGGTGCCAAGTGGTCTAACGGGAAGAGTTTACCCATTTAGAAAGCCAATCCTTAGAAAGCATAATTTCAAGGAACACAGGGCATTTAATGTTATTCAAATAAACCTACTGTGACTGTGGCAGCTTGGAGGAAAAGGCTGTGTTTAATTCTGATGTGCACACTGGGAATTGATAGCACAGCTGGGTTTCCCACGATATTTGAAGAAGAGCTCTGCCTCCCAGTCCTTGGGCACCGAGCTTGGAGTTTCAGCTTCCAGAATGTAACACTCAGTTACTGGAATGGCCACTGGCATAATAAAAATCACAAGTTGAAGTCCCTCTGTGTGTCTGGTTTACAGTAGCTGCAAGTGCTGATTCCTGGAGATGGAGGAATATGCAGCTGGATCTTGAGTGCAGGGGGCTGCTGAGGACATGGATCCCAGGACAGTGGCCCTGGCCCTCCCGGCCAGTCACAATTAGCAGTGCTTGCCAGTGAGAGAACGAAGTCATTAGCTGGCACGGAAAGTTAATCACCTGTCCACACTTACAAAGGAGATGGTCCCTAGAGGAGAAAGGTTGGTGGCTGGGACCACTCAGGGGAGAATGTCTGTTCTCTAAATGGTGTCCTATGAGTAAATCAACGTCCAAATCCCAGGACTTCTGAACCTCTACAAACAAACACTCAGAAAGTATATACATTAAAAAATGATTCTGAATAAAAATGCCTCCCCCTGAGCCCCAGATTTCCAACACCATCTCCGTGGTTAACCCTTCCCTGCCCAGACTGTCCTGTCTGTCTCTGTTTGGTTGTTCCCATAGTGCATTATTTGTTGAAATAAATATGGAGATAAGTCTGACCAAGACAGCCAGATTGAAACAAATTCATCACTCACGGGCTCTCAAGGGAAGAAAACCATGCATTTTTTCTCAATGATTATTTCTGAAGCGCTGAAGGAATGGCTGTATCACTAATGAGGCCAGTGCTCCATGACTCCTGATTATAAATGACCTACAAAGAGACAAGGGGATAGTGTATGTGTGTACAGAGGGATGGGAAAAGGGATGAATTGTTCTTTCTTAGGGTGTGGAATTGACTCCCTGGGCTTCTCAAAAGTCTGAGAGCATTTGTAGTTCACCACAAAGGCAGGCCTGGCATATTTACAGCCACACAAGGAAGTTTGGACTGTAGTGCTGGGCTATTCTAACAAGTAGACACACAATTCCTCTCCTCCCATGATAGGTCATCATCTACTCAGTGCAATAATAATTAAAAAAGGAAAATGAGGTCTCTCAGTCCCCTATGTGTATGGGTCTAAATTATGGGGCCTGTAGGTTGATGTTGGCAGACTTGAGGCTAAAGCAAGGAATAAGATTCAGTTATATCTTCTCTCACTCATTAATTCCCTTGGAAACAAGAAACTCCTGAAAAATGACTCAAATATGCTTGCAAAAAATCTTACTCATATGTTTGGCTGGCTACCTTCCCCCATGCTTTCAGGCTGAATGATTACAGGTGCATTACACATGCAGCAATCCCAGGGCAGCTGATGGTGGAACAGAGCAGGATGGTCGCATGTAAAGGAGGGCTGGATCCCAGCCACAAACAGGAAAATTAGTAATGTGAATTCAGAGAATAATATCACAGTTTGGCCATAAAAATCTGCAGCTTTCAGATTCCTAGCAGTATTATTTATATCACATGGTATGTAGAAGTGACAGGACTCATAAGTAAAAGACATGTAAGGAACAGCCCTGACATAAAATGTGACTTGAGGGTACTGAGAAGATTTGGATTACTTATTTATTTAATGGCTTGGTTTATATACAGAAATCACTCAGGACACCTTGGAGAGCAGAGATCTGAAAATGAGCTTCTGCAGAAGCTCAGACAAAGGAGCCTTGACAAATACTAAATGGATTCTAGTCACATGCCACCGCCAGAGGTTTCCTAGTTCTTTGTGAAGACTGTCCCTTTTTTTGCAGATAGCAACATCCCCTTGCCTGACCTGACAGAATTTGGGAGACACAGCTTTTTTTCCACCAAAACTGTTCCAACTTGTGTGTGGATTTAGGGTAATAAATGGGAACATTCTTCAGTGCAGAAGCTCAGATCAGAGCCCCTACAATTACCTATACTCTCTATTTCAGCTGACTCAGGCAGCTTATCACTAATACTTACTGCAGTCTCAATGGGGAACTCCAGAAGGTTTTCTCCCCCTCTCAGGAGATACCCTTTCCTTGGAGCTTAGGATCACTCACTGATCTCCTCAGAGGTACTCATCTTTACAAAGACGGAAAGCCTGCATTTACTTAGCACAGCTGCTAAATCTAGGGGTGGAGGCAGGGAAGATAAGTGTAACTAAGTTTTCCTCCTTCACACAGGTCTTTTGTCACAACCCTTTACAGCTAATAACTGCTCTGTAAAATTTATAAGCCAATTACAGGACAGGGAAATAATTCACGAATAGCCTATATAAGATGGTTTAGAAATCTCGTAGGAAAAAACTCCAATATATTAAATGCCACAAGTTTCAGAAGCAAATGCTGTAGGAGACACTCTTTTTAAGACTTTTCAGTTCAGAAGGCCTGACTTTTTAAGACTTTTCAGTTCAGTTCAGCCAGCTGCACACAATCTGTGCTGGAGCTTGTTTCCTTTTCATCTCTCAAGGCTTGCAGACAGAGTTATCTTTCCTATCCTCATGTAAATCAACCTACAGATAAATAAAATACCTCATTTGCTTTTCCAAAAGCCACTATTTCACCACAGAAAGTAAATCTGACAAGCAAGTGAAGATCATCCGCTGGGCTACACCGTCTCTCTCCCTTTTGCTTCGAGCAGAGAGCATAAAGAAATTAGCCCAGATGCTGTATCACTATCATTTCAGAAGTTCTCTAATGAATCTGAGCCCAGCTTAGAGCTTTAAAAGACTGCAGTGGTGTGTCAGCATTAACAGCCAAAACTAGTGTCATGTCAAGTGGTAACAAGGCCACTTCTGTTTTTACAAGCATCATGCACTTAGCAGATCAAAATTAGCATCCTATCCAAGCCACCACAAGTCGCCCTTATCACCGGCAAGGAGAAGCAATGCCCCTGCATGACTGCTGGTACTCGGGGCCACTAATAGCAAGTCCAATTCCTTACAAGCTGTCCTTTAGTATGATTAAGGGGCTAATAACCGCCACACAGGGGGTTCAATCTTTTCTTTTTCCTCTTGTTGGTCCACTGGACATGGACCTGCTAATAGCATTCTGGGGCTCCTTTAAATAAACACAACTAATTATCCTGCACAATGATACCATGGCTTGCAGACAACTAATTACATCGTGGAGGGTTTTCTTAACATGTATGTTTCCTTGCAGAGAGCCACATCTAACATGAAGCAAATTTATTCAGGCTTTATGCTATCAGCTGGTACAACTTTAGCAGGCAAGCTCTCCCAGGAGGCTGAAAAACAACACATGGAGTACCCATATTCCAGAACAGGTGTAGTTGTATGGCTGCAAGCCTCCTGTGCATTGACTGTGGTGCCACGGCACAGACTGGGACTGTTGTGTAAATAAAGCTCTGCTTTTCTTCACTCATATTTGCTATATGTTGAACAATCACCACTTGCTATGCCTTATGCCCTGACTACATGCCTTGCTGGAGGAATAATGGAAATCCTGGGCCAAAAAAAAAAGAAAGCACAGAACTGAACAGATGGGCAACATGAAAGAAAAGATACATTGGGAAACTGTTCAACCAGTAAGAGATGAAGAAAAAGAGAAGTTAAGTGACTCACTGTATGTTATGTGGACAGCTGTGTTAGAGGCTGGAAACAAACTTAGGGTAGCCTGACACCCACTCCCTGTTTAGACAGGGATAGCACCAACAAATTTTTTAAAAATAGACTTCGCAGACAGATATCTAACTAACAATACAAATTTATATCAAATTATTCAAAGTGAATGTGATTGAATGTCTTTTTGCAGCCCTGCAAACCTAAAAAGACTTTGTTCTTTAAAGCAAGATACTGGGTGAGAGGATTTTTTAAGGTGTGCAGTCCCCTTCCTTCCCACTCCCTGCATAAACAGCAAATGAAAGCATTTGATTTGCAAGCATTTCTGGACAGCCATGTTGTACAAAACAGTAACTCCTTCTCTTCAGGGACAATATCCTGAAGGATATCCTGAAGGACAGCTCTCAAACCACACTCACAATGATCCTTAGCATTAACAAGAGTTATATGCGTAAAGTAGCATATATCTTATTAAGCAAGTGAGAGTGGCAGATGAACTGATAGAAGAGGGCAGAATATCTTATTCGCAGCTATTAGCTGACTGGTCAAAACACCTGAGTAGAAATGTATGTTCAATTATACATGTATTCAACTCTCAGACATATATCACGACCACCTACACCTTTACGAAGAACATGGTCCTTAACTTGCTGTTTGAGGCATTTGAGTCAATGGTCTTCATAAGAAAATGATAGCATTTACAAAGGGGCTTCAAAAATCTCATGAAAGACATTTCCTGCAATTCTCTAAGGCTCTACCATTCCCTTCACACAAGAGGATGATTTTTACAGGGAGCAAACTGAATGATGAATCGCAAGCTCACTGTAGAACTGTAGTTCTCCTGTAGAAACAGGAGACAGATTTCTCAGGGATCAGACTGACCTTGATGAGCAACTCCAGATAAAAGCTACAGTGCTTGGTCTCCCACTATGATTTTCAGGTGGGTCACTTCAGTTGTTTGTCTCCCTGTAGCAACAGACAGCCCTAGCAGAGATGACACACTCCCAGAGGGCTCCCCTTTACAAAAGAAACCATTAGAAGATGATGGGACAGGCACAGAGAATTCTGACATGAAAGTCAGAAAAAAAAAGAGGCATGAATGAGACAAAGAACAAGGGTGCCCCTGCAGCATGATGCCATGAAGATGTGATCTCCTGCTGTAGGCCAGGGGAACAGCAGAAGACTTTAGGTAGAAAGTGGCCAAACTAACCTGTTGAGAATTGTGCAATGTTAGGGTCAAGGAGGTCATATGAGGTTCTCATTACAGTTATCCTTCCCCACCTCCATTTTGTACTGCCCAACTCTGATAACTCAAGTGACAACAAAAGAAGAATGGAATCTGGACAAGTTGATTAAAGGATGGAAAAACATGCCAATCCTGAAATAGAGCTTCTGCTCAAAACCACCTTCTCTTCCTTTAAGCCTCTGATTTTCAGAACAATTTAAAGGAAACTTCATGTATCCCCACAGCAGCAATACCCATGACCTAGTTACTGACTCCCAAAGCAAACGCTGAAGTTTCTTATAGCATTTTTCTTACTCTTATGCAAGAGAGATTAAAAGACCATCACAGAACAGCCAACCTGAACTTTTAAAAATCAGGAAGCAAATCCCTAAAATCATACAATATCCTGAGCTGAAGGGACCCAAAAGGATCATAAAGTCCAACTCCTGGCCCTGCACAGGATATCTTAGGACTCACATCCTGGGTCCAGAGAGCACTGTCCAAACACTCCTTGAACTCTGTCAGGCTTCGTGCTGTGACCACTGCCCTGGGGAGTCTGTTCCAGGCTCAACCACTCTTGGGGTGAAAAACTTTCTTCTTGATACTGAACGTCCCTGACTCGGCTTCAGGCCATTCCCTCAGGTCCTGTCTCTGGTCACCACAGAGAAGAGATCAGACCTCACTATTTCTTCTTAGTATCATGTTTTGTCTTTTTCTCCTTTGCCCATTTTTGCAGGTACCAGGTTCAAGCTTCCCTTTCCTAGAAGATGCCTTTTCTAAAACACAAAAATGAAGACTGTTGCAAGATCTGAGACCTTCCAAAGAAGACACCAAATAAAAACTCCATGTTAAAATGTAAGCTGGAGAACAGGGATTGTCTTCTGAAAGCATGGTTCTCACTCATCAACCCTTCTGAGACACAGGGATAGGTAAGAGTCACATGGGAGTTTTGGTCTCTTCAAATGAAATCCCATTGCCTGAGTCCCAAAGGCCAATGGCTGCACATGGAAAAAAGGGGAGAATAAACAATTTCACGCAGTCTGATACTATACTCCTGCTCTACTCGCCCTGTGTTAACCTACCTGTTGAGGTTATTGGGGCAACAAATCATGTAACACATTGATTTTTAGCTCTTTTAAGTGAATATAGGATTCATATGTGCATTTTTCCTTCAAAGAATGAAATTGTAGAGGGCACAGCAAGACACATTTTGTTCTGTCAAAGCAGTCTGTAAGTAGAAAGGAAAACCTTTGCTTTCTGATATTACAGAGGCATGAAAAGAGAACAGGCTCCTGGTGCCTCCACACATGCAGGTCCTCTGAATGAGTGCAGAGATTCATGCTCTGATTACAAGACAGCACTGAAGGATGTCAAAACTGCCAAAGAGCCCCACGCCTGCAGGCAAGTGGTGATTTCCCTCTGCCTTTAAGGCTCATATCTTCAAATTTATAGCCCAAACAGGAATCCAAAAATGGGCAGCACACTAAAACTTTCTTCCAGAAAGAGGAAAGCATCTGTTCCAATAACTTGACTGTGTCTGAACCACAGGTTACCTCCTGTGTGCAGCAGCACAGAGAAACCAAACTCCTCAGAGGATGCAGCTCCACATGGGTGATTGGCATGGGTGCTGCTGACAGGCAGACTGAAAATCTGGCATTTGTTCCATGTTTTAATTCCTCAGGCTTTAGTACTGTAGGATTCATACCTCAGAAGCCATGATTCTTGGGGACAGCATACAATTTACAGAGGGGCTCTGCACCTTTCCTCTTCTCTTCCCTTTCTCTTCTGGATTTTTATACTGAATTTTAATTCTTTTCCTTCCCTTTACCCCCACCCCCAGCTGCTTTAAGTTGGTACAGGACAAAACAGAGGTCACAGGAAGAGTGAAGACACATAATCTAATTTTCATTTTGTCCATTAATCATGCATGATTTCAGCCAGCCATTTAACAAAGTGGAACTCTAAAGTGATCACTCTCTAGAGTGATGGGGAGAAATTCACTCTCACTCCCATTGCTGCTCCACACTCTTATTCATGCTGCACAGAACCACCTCTCCTTCTTACACAGAAAAATGGATCTACATGTCCCAAAAAACATATGCTGTCCTGGAAGTTTTCTCAAGAGCTTTTTACTATATTTAAAAGCATCGACCTGAAGCTGTTGGTGCTTCACTTGTGAGCGGCTGGATTATGGGGAGGTCTGGCTCAAAGAAAATCAAATAGGAAGCTCTGTATTTTAGTACATTTTGATACAAAGTTGTAACTATTGTTACACATTATTCTAGCTCACAAATCAGAAAGCCTAGAAGTAGTTCTGTGTCTGCACGCCTTATATATTCTCTGCTATTTGCCAGACTCCCAGCTAGTCAGCATCAAACCTCCTGAAGTGAGACAATTCTGGAAATTACAGAGATATGCACTAATCATATGTAAGGTCAAGAAGACTGGATGTATCAGGCCTTGCACATCCACAGATGAGGCAGAAAAAGGCACCTTTCTCTGCTGGAGTTTGATGAGTACTGCAACATTAGCCATCTTGCAAGATGATGTCTCAGTCCCTCTATCTCACCTTTGTTTAATTCTTTGGCAAAGTGACTGTAGTGTGCAGAGGGGAAGAAATCTCTCTCGGATTTAAGAACAGTCCTTAGCAGATGTGCTGGGAGTAAGGACTAAAGAACCCAAGGAGAAATGCAGCAAGGCACACTTCTCAGTGATTGCTCACAGGAGGGACTTGGCCTCCTCTCTACATCCATGGATGAACCCTGGACATTCTACTTATTCCATAGTCAAGGAAACTTCTGTATTTCACAAGGTTTCTATGCCAGCTGTGAATACCTCAGTCTCCTTCCACTCACTGTGCTTTTGTCAGAGAAAGAGAGCAAAGGCTTATCCTGAACTTTGAGGCAATAGATCCAAGGACACTCACACCTCCTTTGGAGGGAAAAAATGGGTTTTCCATACCAAAAAGGCAATAAGCCTGAGAAGTGTTATCTCTCTCAGAGGCCACTCAAGGGCATCATTCAACAGAAAGTAAAAATCAGCAGTACATTCCTTCACCCTTTCAAGGTTTCAAAGGAACCGTGAGATGTTTAAAGCAAAAGGAGTGCAGGTGCCCAGAAGTAGGATAAGATTTGAGTATGTCAAAGACTGAGTTGCTGACAAGCACTATTTTGGAGGGACCCTGAGCAGTTCAGCTCTGCGATGGAAAAGGCATTTGCCAAGACAACATTACCACTCTGGAGTCTTCTGCTTTACTCTGATGACAAAGAGGTGCTCATTGGTTCTAGGGAAAAAACTGTGTCCTGCAGCTGGCTGTCCATCTCTCTCCAAAAAATTACAACCTTGTTTCTGGGTTTCTCTAGTAAGATCAAGTAAAGAGGCTGTAATTCCTAAGCCCAGTCTTTAAGTCCTCAGAACTACACGGATTTCCCAAAATTCCAGTGCTATATCATCCCTGACACAGGCTATGGAGAGGTGTCATGGGGATCAAAAGCCCCTTTAGGACAACTCTGATAGGAAAAGGGTGACAAAGAGGTGAAATGAAAGATTTATTACATTTTGTTTCCCAGTTCTTAAGGGCTAACAGCCAATGCCTGTGAAACCAGGAATATGGGAAGGATAGCAGGGCTTATATTTATCTGTCAGTGTTTCTAATCAAATTTACCAACTGTGGAAGAGGTTTGGGCATTCTTGTCTAGTCAAACCAAAATAATAAAGATACAGAGAGAAATTTTTAAAAGAAGAAATGAGAATTAGAGACTCAATGACATAACTGCACTCAGTTTCTGTGGGATTTGGGAGCATGACCGCCTTTCTGGAAACTTCCCTTTGCATGTGAAGAACATGAAATACTGCACCTGTTGTCAAGAGTATGGAAAAAGAACAGGCAGACTGGCTCGGTTCTTATGATTCTACTAACTTAAGTTTTAGTACTCCAAAATAGAATTACCATGAAGTTCAGGAGCGATTATGTGTAACAATTAAAAGAATTTTCACAACACCATTACTGAGCAAGCCCTCTATATTACAAGCAACTTTATTAGTTCCTTAGCCAAACCATATTTCACAAGGCAAAAACCTGATCAGGTTACATTTGCCAGGTGAGTATTATGTAGTGTTTCCTTTTCAGGTGCTTGAGGATAGCAACAGAGAGTTGAAATTTTGTCTGCTTGGTTTGATTTTTTGCTATGAGTGAATTTTTTCAGTTTTTACTGAAATTATATGTTGTAAGCAACCCCTGATGCACAACCCCACCTCTCCTAACAGACTCTTCTATTCTGATAGGGACACTCAACAGCATGAAATAATCCCGTTCAATTTACAAAAGAAATTCCCAGTCTCTGAGTTTTAAACTATTAGTGATTTATCACTTGCAACAAAACCCAAGATGGAGGCTCTGTTAACAGCCTGGATTTTAAATATCCACTATTCGTGGTGGCTGTTTGCCTCTGTGTGCAGGAATGACTAACTGTGCTCTGGCTTCTAGGGACACCACGGAAAACAAGACGAGATTGCGTAAGTGGACTATTTCCTGGTTTAAGTATTTAAATTAGTTTCCTCCCCCATCACACATCATTCTAAACAAGAGCATACAACTCAGCTTACAGGAGGGAAACAAGAAGCAGATGATGCAACAGAAAAGCAGAGACAGATACGCACAGAGGCAAATTAATTTTTTTTTTAATTACACCACCATTTGAATGCAAAATGCAAAGAGAAATTACACTAAACACCCAAGCTTGCTTCTAAAGCAAGCTTATTCTAAATGAATAAGCCCAAAAATCCTTCAAAAAGATTGTATTAAAAAAAATCTGACATGTGCCTTTTAAATAGATAAAGCAGTTCAACTTTGGAGTGACTGAAATACAACTTGTTCGTAACCTTAATTTTGTACTTTGATCCAGATACTATGACAGAAAATATTTGATAGCGAATAGAAAAAAAATACAACAGGTCCCCATTCCTGAACAATAATAATACAAAGCATGTGCATAGAATTTGAAGAACAACATCAACAAATTCTTTAAATCCTTGTCTACCTTCTGCAAGTGGGCCAGGACATCTTCTTCCAAAATAAGCCTGAAAGCACTTTTTCTCTTTTTAATCATGCATTGCCTTTAGACATTTTAGATTTGTGTTTTTCTCCTGTACCCAAATACTTCCTTTGTGGGAAAGCAAAAGTAAACATAAAAAAGAAATGGAATCAGTATGGTAAAAAGTCAGCAATGATCATATTTTTTTGTTGATACTGGAAGCATTTTGCCATTTTAAAAATCAAGCCTAACTGAATGCTGCTAAGGCATCCAAAACTCCCCCCAAAAATACGGTCCTACCCTATTAATTTTTGTTTTCCAAGGATTGCTGCTGATATCATGTATTGGAAGACATGACCTATTTCCTGTATTTTCAGAAAATACAAATAAGCAAGATCTCACTGCTAAATATATTTTAAAACCAGAAGAAAGAGAAGGGAGTCACAAGCAGTAGGGCAGACAGGTGGGCTTGAGTGAGGTAGACATAGTTTGCCAGAGAATACAAAACATTCCTGGTTTTTGCTACTGATCATTACTTTTT
>VWZV01000016.1:115510-200465 GCA_013397155.1 Irena cyanogastra
AAAAAAAAAAATAGTTGCATCATGTGTAGTCCCCTCTCTTCTCTGGAAGAAGAATATGCCTTTGCACAGTGCTTGACCACCTGAAGCTGTCCCCAAACTCTGCTGGCCTGTGGGGGGACTCAAGGGAACCACACCTGCACTCCAGACCTTGGGATTTGCTTCTGTCATTAGAGGATATCAAACTTGTGTGTGCAGAGGTGGGTCTTGTACAAACCCGAGGCTTAGTTTGCTGTGGGTTACCTCCTGGGGTCGCCATGTGAAAAAGGCTCCAAAACATCCCTTCCGTACCAAACTGCTGCTGCCTCTGCTCCAAGTCTGCTCTGAACATCAGCACTTATCCCCCAGTTTAAAAGCCCCACAGCTTTGAAGCTGTTTATGGAGTAATAGACATGAACTTCTCAGAACTAATTATCAGAGGGAGTATACGCCTTCTCTACAAATGCATCTAAACACTGAAGCTTTACTAAATACACTCTGTTCCCTGGTCAAACTACATTGGTCTGACTTTCCTGCACAGGATGAGGTAGGATCTTGCTGCTACCAAAGCTGAAAGCCCCAAATGCAACATGACTAAGAACTGAATTGCCCTGTTTCCAGAGCTAAGGCACGCTCCACATGCTAATTCTCTGCTAATCCAAAGCATGGGGCCTTGATTTCCTAACCTCAGAATGTTATCTGGCTCTGGTGTAGGATTACCATTAGCTCTGTACATGTGTCCTTACAGGAGGGTCACTGTCACACCACATGTCACTTCAACAACTTTCATTTTTTCTAGATTTTTGTCTTTTTAAAAATCAGTATTCATCTGGAAGAGCCTGGATTCCCTTGGCTTTCAAAATCTGCTTTGCATTGCTAATGCATGAGGCTGTAGGCAAAGTTGCACTAGTGAGACAGAGAAAGACACAGAGAGAGACACTAAAAGCTGCTAAAACAAAATGTTTTCAGGTTGCTCTTCTCTTCAATACTAACAAAAATACCCCTCAACCACCCAAACAAAACATCAGAGAAAATTCATTCAATTTCCATTTACCAAACTAATGACCTCTTTTTTTTTTTTCTAAAATGCTTCTGCATAAGTTCATTGTCCAATGAATATTTCTGACTTGCAGCAGTGTAACAAGAGAGAGTCTGACCTAGAAAGAGCAGGCTCCACACGGAAGCCATCACAGGGTGGCAAGTCGCAGCCTCAGTACACACAAGGTATGCCGATCTTTTGATACAGGAGGAAAAAACTCCTGCAAAATTCAAGGACAATTAATTCTCTCTCTCCCCTCCCTAGTACTGTAGTAAGAGAAAGGGTTGTCAGTCTCCAGATTGTCACTCTCTCAGAGGAACAACAAAATAAAGAAATCAGGGGATTTGGAGGGAGAAAATGGGTCTTCCAAGATCAATGGCCAGGCTTACCTGGGACATTATGAGGATTTTATACTTCTATAGGACCTTTCATACTGAAAGAACTCAAACTCTCTAAATGATATACTGATCTCACATGAAGGCTGCATCCAGTGAAAGGGAGCAGAGAAAACCGTCTATGCAGGCGGTCATATGACAGCTCCTGTGCTAGAAGGAGCACAGGAACACCTACAGGAAATGCAGGTCTCTGCCCCAGGGGTTTAATAAGCCTGGACTCGACTATGTAACAAAGACCTGTGCAAGGTGATGTAGGGGAAAAGAAGATTACCAAAACACAGGGAAATCAGCAGGAAAGCTGATATCCATAGCTTGCTTCAGAGGGGAAAGACATCAAGTCAAACCACATATATAAGAAGCGAATGGAAACACTCCACAGCCACTCAGAAACAAAAGCAAGACCTGGAGAATTGTACTGAAACTGCAAGGGAGATCCAGGTCACATTCCTGTTGTCAAGGAAGACAACAGGGCTTTTTCTACAAGCTTAAGAATGAGCAAGACCCAGCAGAGTTCAGACTCAAGATGAAGATGCTGAAAACTACAAAGGTTCCCTGCCTCACTTCTATGCTTCATCTTCGACTGCTTTTCCAATGAAAAGTTCACCATGGAATGCAGACAAAAGAGCAGCATTAGCTACCTCCCTCCCAGCATACCCAGTGGATTAAAGGTGGTCCTGCAGCCCGGGCTCAAACTGGCCATCAAAACTGTCATTGGAAAGCTCACGCAAAGAGTTTTCAAACAAATTCAGCTACACTTAGACGCAAAAATATATCAAACATAATCTGTTGTTGTTCCACCGAGAGTAAATCCTCGCCTAAGCCTCAGTTTTTAAAAATTAGTCTTAACAGCTCATCTTCCTGTGCCTCTTGTATTTCCCTATCTCCTTGCGGTCTGGGTCATCCAGGTGTGACTGTGATCTTCCCAACGATGGGATGGTAAGATACAAATGACAGAGGAAGAGACTACAAGTTGACCTCATTGTCAGATAAAATCCATTATGTGTGATTAAAACTTAACAAAATGCAGTCACATTAAAAATTACTATCATGAAGTGCACCATGTTTTACTGACTAAATGAATGAGAAATTTATCTGAATAAAACAGTCCTAGTCCTTCTGCATTGGAAACACATGATAAATTGCTGATGGTGAGATGCTTGTTGTTGGATGACTTACACACATTGATTTTTCCTAACAACACTAATTATCATAATAGCATCTCCACATATATTACATACAGTTTCCTCTTAGCAAGCAAAAATTATTACCTTCAGGTCCCAAACTGCAAAGAATAAAGATGGAATGGAAGGATTTACAAACTACCTCCTTGCCTTTTATTATGCAGATCAAAGGTCCAACCCGCTGGATCTTACTTAATCTTGAAGAGATGGGAAAAACTTTCAAGAAAGCACAGGCATTGTGCAATGGAAGCTGTGATCACCGTGGGTTGTTTTCTGCAAAGTGGTGATCTAATTTTGTGGGGCCAAAAGAAGTCTTTGAGAAAGAAGAATGCAATTCCAAAGAACAAGAGGAAAAAAAACCACCACCATTTCTCCAATTTCATTAAGGTGCACAGGGGCAGACTGTGCAGTCCTTATGTAAGTGCTCCCATTGACTAAGGTTGTGTAGAGATTTCTCTCATTAAGTTGAAAAGGAAAAACACAGTCTATTAATAGGAAATTAAAAGTGGTGGAATAGATAAGAAAAATGGAGGAGAAAGAGAGACCACTTATTGTACTCTCAATTAACTGAAAATCAATCACAATAACTCACGTTCTTTTCTTTGAGAAATCTAAGAGTTGATAAAAGACCACCTTGAAAAAAAACAACAATCCTCTGCCATTCAATGTCCTCTCCAGTATGTGCATTTCAGACTTATCCATGAGGATTTTCCAAAAATCCATACTTTTTACAGAGGAATGTGCTGTTCAGGAGCATGAATAAACCAGCCTATTTACTGACATTAACGTTTTGGGTTTTTTGACCCAGTACACTGTACTTAAAGCAGAGAGCCTGGGCAGAAGCAGACACTTCAGCTGCCTTTGGTGAAAGAGCAAATGCCAGAGTGCAACTAGGAGAGCTCCCAGTCTGTGCTGGCCACTCCACAGCTGCTGTCTGCTATAGGAAGCATAAAGCTGGGAGCCCTGACATTTCCACTCTACTCTGACCTATGCTGCCCAGAAGCCAGAGCCCTCTCTGGCACAATGCTTGCCAAATAGCTGGGAAGCATAGCAGGCAAGCAGGATGCTCCAGACAGACAGGTGAGTGGATAATAAGGCATAATAAGTGTTCTGTTGGTCTTTATTCAGTTTTCCCTGGCCCGCTGCAGTGGGAAACATCTTGCTGACAGCAATGCAGGATTGACATGCATGGTGTGAGCATTGCAGCTTTTACTGAAAGGCAGAAAGGCTTAAGGGCCCTGTTCTTTCCACAGGCTGCTTTCTCCTGAAGGGTTGCATTGGTACCTGTGGTTTTCCCCCTTCCTGACCCCCAGTCATTGCCAAGCTGGGGCCTTTTCCACTGCTCCATTAGCACAAAAATCCCAGGCTTTCAGTGCATCTGACACACTGTCCATCCCTAGCCAAAGCAAGCTCCGTGCAAGTGCACCTGCAGGTGACACCCGTGTCCTTTTCAGCAGGGCACATGGAAAACAGCCCACCCCTTATCCACCCCTTATATAACCGGAGTCAAGGATTTTTTTTTTTTTTTTTTGGTATGTGTGTATGTGGCAGTTTTCACTCCTGTCTGCACCTTGGGAAGGACTAGGGATATAATCCCCATGCTGTTTGCAAACCAGGTGCAGGAATGAATGGTTAAGTGCAAAGGGAAATTTCTAGAGTGGCACAGGTAGTGATTTCTCTTCTGTCACTGTGAGAAATCTTTGACATCTCCCACTGACACCCAGAGCTTCACCCACTTCAGACACACAAGCTTTTTGGTAGATACAGTTTCCCCATTGTGTTGTCTTTTACCTGGGGGATGTGAACAGGTGCTTGGGGAAGCACAGAAACTATTCTCCTTGATCTTGGACAAGCATCCCCCATGTAGTCAGATGAATAAGGTGAATACATCTTCAGAGTGACCACATACACTAAATTTTACTGTACTACCATGTGCATTGTGTAGTTTGTGATACACATAGTAATTATTCCAGAAATGTCTTAAAAGACTTTTAATATTTCTGTTCAATGCATGTATCTGTGAGAACAGTGAAGTTGTCTTCAAGTGATGGGACCAGTTCTGCATGATATGAAGGGTTTAAAAGTTACTCTCCAAAAAAAATTACTTAAAATTGCTTTTCCATCTGTAAGACTGCAAGGGTTTGTAACCCTAATTTACTGCATTCTCCTGCCATAGACAAATCCTCTAGGTGTGCCCCTGACCACTTAACAATAGAAAATTCCTACTTATTTAGTTTTGTTTTAGCCATCTGTGATAAGGGCACACCACAAATAATCTTGATCCAGTGAAGCTGTTCCATAGTCTGGAACACTGAAATTCTGGTTGAGATGGATTAGAGGTCAGACTGCAGGTAGAGAGGCAAATTTATCTCATGGCTGGTGCTACTATATTAGTGAGATTATAGCTAAGATTCCCCAGTTCTTCACCTGTCCTATGACTGGTTAAAAAATAATTTAATATGACAACAAATATTGCATACTATTTCCATCTGCCAGAAGTATACAGACTGCAGAAAGTCACAGTGTCTGCCGTAATTTCCTGTGAACTGTGACAATATCAAAAAAAGTCCCACATTATTAAATGGGTAAGGAGGGGAAGCAGAGAGATAAAAACTGGATGAGGGGAAACAGGAGGTGAACTTAGACAGAGAGAAGAAAAAATGGCTTATGGAGTAGCGAGAGAGAGAAAAGAAGCAGACAAATAATATGAGACAGATTAAAACCAAAAAAGACAAGAGCAAAAAAATTCTCCCCAACCTGCTGGATTCAGAGGGAAAGAAATACACACTGGAAAAATAATTCCGTGGAAAGTGCATGTTGGGCAGTCTCAGGAATCTTGCTTTCTCTAGGCAATACTGTGAAAAATACATATTGTATTGTTGGCTATTCGCAAATATTACAATGAATACTGTATGTGTTATGTTGGAAATTATGCTATATCAATGCTTTAAGTAGTACTGTATTGTTTTAAGTAGAATAGTAAATATTGGTTTATAGCATAAGATTAAAATAGAAACTGTAGTGTAGAACACTATTTTTTTAACTAGCTTAAGGAAAAAAAAAAAAGAGAGAAAGGACACAAAGAAAGCTTCACACTATCCTGTTGGGCTAGAGATAACGGTACCCAGGTCTCCAAAGAAGATATATGACTTCCTTACCAGACAGCTCGGAATGCAAGGAAAGAGCTGAGATTAAGCCGAAAGACCTTAATTTGAAAGGAATGCTTGAACATCTGAATATGCAACAGTTTACTGCTTTTAAGTGGTAGTCCTTTGTTAGTAAGGCGGTGCGCCAGCACCCTGGACGTCCGTGAAAGAAATTCTCTGTTTTATTGCCTCTTATTGTCCAAATTTTTATTATTCTTATTTTCATTACTATTTTTATTATTAAACTTTTTAAAATTTTAAAGCGAGGGATTGGCGTTTTTCTCAATACCATGTACAAAAATGAATTTAAAATTCAGATTCTTTTGAGGATGTTTACTCTTCAAGGAATGTCATGTCACAAAAGGAGGACTTAGGACAGACCTTACATTCTCTCTAGGTAGACACTTTCAAATTTTTTTTCTTTCTGTTTTTTAAAGACATCGACTTTTCTCCAGTTTCTCCAAATAGCATAAGCAAAACAAAAGGCATCTTATAGGTTTACTTGTTTTTGAAATCATATTTTAACCAGGAGTGAGAGACCTGACAGAACAGATTCTACAGAAGGGTGCTAGCATGAGCCAAAGACAAAGCTTCTGAAGTGAGTAATCAGCTTTACTACTGCCCAAGTGTGAAACAGAAGTGAAAAGGAGACAGAGGAAACATGATTTTGTGACAGTACTGCTAAACTTGGGCTTGCTTTCTTATGAAATACTTGATCCTCTCTAGGCAGCTCCTCTCTTTCTGTAGAGGAAGAGCTGCTAACAAGCTCCCACCGGGCGTAAATGAGAAAGCTCCTGTTTGGAAGATGTGTTGCTACAGAATGGGTGTTTTTGTTCCAATGTGTAAAATATGTTTGCAGGCTAATGCATAAAATATGTTCCTCTCACACATGAACAAGGGGCTGAATACAAGTGGGAGGACTTCAAAATGCAACAAGAGAAAAAGAACATAGGGACCAACAGATCCGTTCCTCTCCTTACTAACAAATTTGGCTGTCATAGACAGCACTAAGCTGGTGAGCATTAACATAAAGACGGCAAGCTTCCCATTGCCCATGAGGAATGAAATCTTTGCTGAGAGAGCAGAAGCCATATTCTTTAGCAAATTAGATGCATCAGCTGGGACTTGGCAGAACCTCCTGAGCGAAGGACTCCAAATCTGCACTTAACCACTTACTTGGACAGTCTTTTCAAAAGGTATTAAGTGTTCCTACTATGGACACACATGTGTTGCAACATTAGGAAATCTTTCTGGAGGGAACACACATACCAATAACATAATGCTTCTAGGTAGCATAAGGCTTGAATATTTAGAAATGTTTTGGAAAGCACCAGAAATAGGATCCACATCCATAAAATGAAAGATAAAATAAGAAGTCAGAAGTGAGAGGTACACTTTGTTGTTGATCTGGAACATCCTAGCCATCCAGGGAGCGTAGACTGACCATCACAGAGCACTCCTTCACACAGACACAGGTTAGGCAGATGTTGAGCTCAGAGCTTTTCATGGATGCTGACACTGGTCCTGGTATCACTGCCCTGGAATCAGGGGGCCAAGCCCTCTGCTGAGGCACAACCAGGCTGTAAGTCACATTGCTTTAGAGAAGGGCTAAAAAACCTCCTGGTAATATGTGTCCAAAAAGCCAAAAAGCTATACTAGCCACAAAAGAGTATGTAAACACAAGTTTAAAAATGGTTGTTAGGTTCCACATGTAACTCCAGAAAACACAGTGACGTTCAGAGCACTCTTGAGCTACAGTCATGAACTGCAGTAAAGAAAGGTGAACAAAAATGAACCCCTGAAGATCGGATTCTTATTTTTCCTTTGAGAATATGAGCCTTACTTGGTCCTAAGTTCCTAGCTGGAACATTAGTCACTACTTAATGATGTTCTTTTCAAGCAAAAGATGTATTCATGTCCTGGGAGAAGCAAACAGCCTCTTTCAGTGCCATCAAAATGTTCTTGGAGGGGGCAGGGGGGTGGAGGGAGGATGTTTGAGGAACACAGGGATTACAACAGAGCAGGGGATTTTCTCTTTCTGACAGTGCTTAGTCTCTCAGACTTCCCTCTGTGTTCTTCGTCTTCTCCCATTCTTTCACCTCATGGAGCAGCACAGATAATTGTGGACACTCCAATTGTGGCATTTCTGATTTTCAGACCTCTTCACAGTGCTACCCAAAATGAAGCCGTCACTGTGTGTAATCTTTAATTAGCTGCAACACCTCTGAGGTGGGCACTGCCTTTTCTGACATGTGGCTCTGACACCCTCCACAAAGCCCCACCATAGCAGAAATACCTAGATTTTCTTCCCTCACAGCAGTATTTTTTTTAACAGCTTGATCGGGTGCACAGGACTGCCTGAAGAAGCAGGTGGGAAAGGATTACCTTGTATTCACCCATCCACAAAGGAGCCCATTTTCCCATTACACTGGTAACTGGTGATGGGTACATGAGGAGAGGAACCCTGCAGTTTACCCTGTTCTCTATGCCAGCTCTTTATGTGCACCAGCCCTTCTGGCCTGTCTTCCACAAAAGCCAGCGCCATTCCCAGCTAGCCTGCAAACAGGAAAGAGAAGGTGATACAGGAGACAGCAAAGGAGGATGTGTACAGCATGGGGAGTCAGCGAATAGTCCTCTGGGGGGAGAAGGAGCCCATGCTGACTTTTCACCATTTTCCTCCACTTCCTTCCCTGCTGATGTTTGTTTACTTGAGTACAGAGCCATGAGCAGGGAAGGAGTCACCTACACATTTGAAAAAAAAAAAAAAGAAGATTGAAGAAAAATTAAGAGAAGAACAGGATTGAGGTTGCTTTTAAGACAATCACAATCTAGTTCAAAGTAGTATTTTTAACTAGAGGATACCCTATAACCTTTATCCTTATCAATTAATTATTTGATAAGTTTTCTTTCCTGCAAGCTCCTTAACAGAGAGAAATCAGAGCAAGGGGAGAATGCACAAAAAGAAAAGGAGGTCCCTGGCAGAGCAGGCTGGGTGATCACTGGAGCAGAAACTGCATGAAACCTGCTTAACTGAGTTAAGCAGCAAAGACATTCAATCCTTCACACAGTAAAGAGAGCACAGGGGAGGATACTGCTCGTGCAAGAATAATTCCTGTTGCAAAAATATTTCTATATGTACAATTAACCTCTTCTTGAAATTTTACTGAAAAAGCTAAATTTCAAGTTTGCTTGGAATTAAATCTCAGCTTGTATTTGCCCCTACTTTGGAGGGAGATAGAAAAAGAGATGGAAGGAGTTAATTTTTAATCCAGTCTCTTGTTCCCTTTACAAAGAGTGGGAAAGACAATGACACTATGCTTAAATTGAAAAATAAACTCCCATACTAGCCAGAAAAGGCTTTTCTAGCAAAGGGATTTGCTAACAATTTGTTTCCTGCAGAACAGAATAGTCAAAAGGCAATTTTAAATCTAATGTCGACAGAGATACATGAAATGACACTGAGGCTAAGAAATGCTGCTGAGGGTGGAAATGCAGCCTGAAAGAAGACAGTTTGTTTCATCTCTTATAATCAGTACAGAGAGCAGTAAGGGCCCCAGATCTCAATAATCTAAAGTTCATTGTTCTATGCCTGATGAAGGCTAATAATTCATTGATTTATGCATTTATATTCAGATCTTTAGAAATTATGAGGACACCCCCACCCACCCTCCTTTAAATGGTTATTCTGTGGAAATAAGATAGGTCTGAGTGTGTTCAGATCCAAAACAGTGCCAGAGAAAATGGGTGGACAACTTCAAAGCATTCCCTTGGCCTTTCCAGCAAAGCCTATTCTATTCCAAAATCAGTTGCAAGACTTGCCTGGCTCCCACCACCAGCAAGGGAACTCTGACCACCAATCTCATTGGTTAGCATGAGACCTGGAAGACTGGGGAGAGAAAGGAGAAGAGATCTTCCCTGTCCCTCTGAAAAAGAGATGAAGTAGAGAGATCTTCCTGGCTCTGGATCTGTACTGTTAAATCTGGCCAGGACCTGCTGCTGAATTTATCACTGCTGCAAACTATAGGGCCCAGTAAATCCACTGCACTCACAGCCTTCTTGCTGGTGGCAAATAAAGGAAATTTGGTACACATTGAGCAATTATTTCACCTGTGTATTCAGTACAGACTGTAACTTGTGATGTGTATTTTCTAAAAGGACTATGTGACACCTTAGAAATACAAACACAACCAAAGAGGAGCTTCCAAGAAAGAGTTCTGGAGTTGCACCAGAACCTTGAGGGTACTGTTTGGTAAAAGAACATGTTGGATTGGAATGGGAGTAAGGAAAATCCCCAGTATTACATTATCTTTTCATTATAAGATTCATAATTTCATGTTTTCCCTTCACTTTAATACTCTGAAGCCAAGAACGGAAGAAGAATCAAAGCTTTACTCTAAAAAGCAAACTCCTGTCCCAGATGGATACAGAACAGCGGGAAGTCAAGAATCCTAGGAGTTCAGAAAACAGGAAGATAACTACTATCTTATCCCTAACATGTATTAATTTTATGAGCTCATTATTTTAAAGCAATTTTAGAATTTCTGAATATTTCCGACCAGCATTGTTGTGAAGCACAAGTCGACTTTTGTTTTAGGCATTCAGGCTTCTATATTTATGAATTTAAACACAGGAATATATATTCCTGTAAAATTAAGGTCTGATTAATGTTTTTGAGATGTTGAGAAGCAAATTGGCAAACCTAGGAATTGTAGAAGGGAAATGAATAAATACAGGGGCAAGAAGAATTCTAAGTTTCTACATTCCAGGAAAAGGTAAAGCTAAGGATGCATATGGACTTACAAAATTTACACAAGTACAAATCTAAAACTCAAATATTATCTAAGTGCAAACGATAATTCAATCTGCATCATGGCTGGGTATTGCAAGATCCCAGACTGGAGGAAAAAGGAATCAGAGCAAGTCAAACTGAAATGGCTCAGACAAGTGCTCTGCGAGTTCTGGCAACCAGTAGTGAGGTACTAAAGGCCAAACAGACAAAGTGCTCTCAAGGATAGGAACCTTACTCTTTGTCTTTGGAATAAGTCTTCTCTGAAAAAAAAAATGGAAAATAACAAAATCTAACTTATGACCTGAACCCACTGGCTTCATGAAAACAGGACAGTTTATTGATTTGCAATAAACACAGAGAGTTATAAAGGCCCAGGGACAAGAAGTTGGTTATAGCTGGTATTGCTGGAAGCAGGTAGAATGGGTCATGAGATTGGAAAGCTAAAATTGATGATGCTAACTCGTACTTTCAGGAAAAAATGGCACAAAAAACCCACCAGGAAAGGGTAGCACTCTATGCAAAAATATGCTGCTGCTGGCTATAGACATTTCAATACCACAGTGCTTCATAATGCAATTGTAATGAATAAAACTGAAGGAGAGTTGATTGGCACACATTGAATCATTAAACTATTGGACCTTGCTAAATAACAGGACAAACTGCTCTTTAATTAGCAATCTAGATCATGTAGGAAGGAAAAGTGTAAAGAAAAGTAAAATACGGGACATTTAATATACATTTTGTGCAGTCAGTAATACAAATTATCTGCTTCTAAAACCAACACAGGACATTTTCTTTTCAGATGTGAATAATACACACCATAAGTCTTCAAGAAACTTGAAAAGAAAAAAAATCACACAACAATGTATTTTTATAAATCTTAAAAAAATTGAGAAGTTTCTATGAATCAAAGAGTCACCACTACAACTGTGTTTTATTAAGTGAAGAATACCAGTTATTCTGACACACTCTCTAGCAAAGCAATGGAACAACTGGTTTCAGCTCTCCACTAGCAATAACTTGGAGGATTTAACAGTGAATACTGGTCAGCATGGTTTCAGGAGAGTAGGTTTCATCAAAGAATTTCATCAGAATAATAGGGTTATTTAGGCTGGAAAAGACCTCTAAGATCACTGGCTTCAGCCTTTAACCCAACACTGCCGAGTCCACCAGTAAACCACTGCCCTTAGGGCCACACATGCACATGTCTTTTAGATACCTCCAGGAGTGGTATCTAATCAACCACTTGCCTGGGCAATCTGTTCCCATTTCCTTAAAACAAGATGAGTGGTATAATTGGGGCATGGGAGCAATGCTCTTATACTTTGATTTTGCAAGGTCTAGGCTGGGGAAAAAACTTGATATTGAAGAAAAAACATTGCCAAATGAAATGAACAAAGTTTGTATTACGTTAATATGTACACACCCACAGGTCACAAAATGAGGAAACACCAACAAAATTAGTTTTTAAAATTATGACATGGAGATTTTAATCAAATGCTATCCAATGTCTGTTTCTAGTGATTTATGTTAACATGGCCTCCTTTACAACACAACAGGCAGACAACAGCAGGCATGGTAAGGCTAGTCTATGTTCACAAATTGCCTGGTAAAATGGTCAGAATACATCTGAGCATGTTTTATTAACCCATCTGTCCTTAAAATTCTACCAGAGACTGATTTCCAGGGAGCACATTTGGACTTCTGCAAAAGGCAGGCACAGCATCTAAACTCCAAGCCAAAGCTTTTGTGGAAAGAAGTGTCTACAAGTCAAACATAGCATAGACAGGCATTCACCATAGCTCTGTAGGCTGCTCAACAAGTGATCTTCACCGTCTTCATTATTTCCATTCCAGCCTGTCTCCCCTAAAATCTGGTAAGACAGTTGTTTCTCTGTCACACTTTCATGCAATGAATACAAATCTTTCTTCTTTACTTCCAGGTAGACTTTTAAAAAAGGCCAAATTCCAGAACATCAACAATCTCTTTGCCTCCCCATCTCAAAAATAGCCTTCAAAAAAGTGTAAAATCTCTTTTACCATTTCAGAGAGAATCACACCCTTTCACTTCTAAAGGACAATGATGATTATGCTTTGGAAATGCTCTCAGGACACAGGTCTCCCTTCATCCTCGCATTGCAAAACCAGACTGAGCAGATGATGCATCTTGAATGTATAAGATTAAAACAAAGGACAGATTATTAAATATGAAGGTATGCTTGCAGGATGGTGTCATTTCTCTCCATTCATATCCCTACAATTTTAAACAAAATAACTAGTGATTTCATTAGAAAATAATTGTGGCATTCTCATAATCCCATGCAGGCAAATATCTGCAGTCTAGTTTTACTTTTCTTATGCCCACAGAGAATTCTGTTTTGTTTTGACCTCTCATTACTTTCCCTCACACACTTGGCTCCAAACATCAAATTTTGCCTCAGCCATTCAACAGTTATTACTTCAGGCTACTTTTTTCTCTTACCATTATGCATTTGTATAGAACAGTTGGAACCAAGAAAAAGCACAGTTAATTGTTCCTAAATTTCCCAAAAAAAATTTTTACTTTTCCTCAGTTTGAAATTACCTTTTGGTTTGGGGAACAAGAGAAAAATTGCCTCCCATAAAACCTTGCATACATCTCAAAAACTTAATGAAACATAGTGTAATTTTTGAGAAGGAGCTGGTTCAGGCTTTCTTTGTTTTAGTTCTAAAGTCATATAAAAAGTCTAAACAAAGCCACTGTTGCATCTTGGTGTGGAACTGACTTCTTTTATTATGACATGAAAACCAGAAGAGAAGAGGACCTCTACCCCTCAAATACCAAGCAAGTTACCAGCCCTGTGAAAATCTACTTGCTGGATTAGCCTATGAGCCCCAGCTAAGTAAGAATGGAAGAACCACCCAGAAAAAAAACAAGAGCAAAAAAGGGCAACACCTGCCACATAGTCACAAACTAACAGCTGGGTTTAGGGCAGATCAGGGTATATGGAGCAATGTAGAGATCAGGGAATTCTAAGTATTAGTCTGACCAAGTGGAGAACAGTTAGGCATTAGTATTAGTAGGACTGAGTCTTGATAAGGTAGACGAGTCAGGATCCACCATGACTTTTGCTGGGTCAGGATCTGCCTATGATTTTAACACTCAGTTTCAGAAAAAATCCCATCAAAATTACCTTCAGGCCACCTATGGAAAAATCCCTGACTCAAAAATCCAAACCAGTATCTGCTTTGTGTAAAAACACCCCAACCAGTGCTCCTGTGAAGAGAAACAAGGTATAAAATAAAATATAGTACTTAATGGTTCAGGGAACATGGGTCGTTCAGCAACAGTGTGTGGAGGGCTACAGTGCCAGTACCAGTCCTGAATTGCCACAGAAAAGCAAAGGACTAACACACCTGACATGAAGAGTCTCAATACCCACAGTGCAGATTCTCTAGAGAAATCTTATTTCTGTTGGATACTAGTTCTGCTAGCTAGGCTGCTAATTTAGCACTCTGCCTGTCCAATCACTCACACACATTGAGCAGAAAGGCTTCTTCTCTTTACAAGAGTATGCAGTGATGCTCAGCATGCCCAGGACACAAGACCAGAGCACTGACACATTAGGACGGTCATGGACAGCTAACCTCCACAGAGCATTTACAAGGCTGGACTGAAAAAAATGGTGTGTTTCACTAAAATACTCTCAACAACTGAAGCAATGAGTTCATATAAGAATGTTACTTATTACAACAGAAGTACCTCAGGCACAAATGGGTTTTAATTAGTGTCCATGCACATGCACTGAACTAAGCCATACCTAAATTTTATAGCAGTACACAGAAAATAAGACAAGGCACTTACGCACATGTCAGATGACCTCTAACCAGCTTTTGGTTCTCGAATATTCCCTTGTAAGAGTAATTTGACAGAAGTATATGGTCACTGCTATTAGGTGCAATAGGTAGATTCTTTTTCTCCTTAAATATAATTGTGATTATTTAACACAAACATACACTTTTACAAATCTCTATCAAATCCCAAAAGCACAATGAAAGTAGAAACTATAAACTGACAGAAAGATACATTCACTTTACATTCAGAAATGTATTTCAAATTGAAGAGTGCAATATTCTTATTTTTTATCTGTGACTATCAGCACGTAGTAAGTCATAGATAATCTGCATCAGTCTATGTTTAACTTAACAATATGAACATTTTTACCACTTTTGCAAAAACAGTAAGTTCCATCAAGCACATTCCACAATAATAAGCTTCCTAATTTTTCACAGGAAAATGCTTTTCAGGGAAGCAGGAGAGAAAGAAGGAAGAAATACATTACAGTTAGAAACTTATTACTTCAACCTTTCTCACCAAAATAAATCCCTTCAGTGTAGGCAAGTGGGTTCCACAAGTAGTAAAGGGACCTTTTGATGTCTACACAAAAGCAAGAAGTTCCTCATCCTGGATGGATTAATAAAAGTGAATTGCACATAATAGATAACAAAGTATGGCTCTGCCTTATGTTTCTTCTTTGTATGTCACAGAAATGACTTAATATCTGGACTCATTTATGGAAGAATGTCTAGTTCTATCCAAATATCTAGTTTTTCCTACATTAAAAAAAAAAAGAGGAGCTGAGTGAGATTAGATATATGAAACCTTGGCTACCTATTCATATTGTGGAATTGCAGAGAGACATTAACATGAATTTCTCAACTTATGAAATGGAGGAGATGGCATTAACTCTTTCACACAGGCAGTTCATCCTCTCAGCTGATTGATGGGTCTTTGAGTTCAGCAGATTTAACAAAAGAAAAGAAAGAAACAATAAAGCATTACGCAGCATGACCAAGCATCGTCTGCCTCTCAGTTACAAACTGACAAATCTGTAGGTACAATTACAGTCTGAGTTCTAGGTCATTATTGCAGAATTTCTCTAGATAAGCCTTCCCCAAAAGAAGAGGCTTTAGATCACCTATGTCTAATAAAATAGGCAAGCAGAATTAATATAAAAATACGAACCTTTGAGCTGTCATCATACATCCTGAACCAAAACCAGGAGGCAGATGAACATTTCTTTTGGTTTTGCAATTAATTTTAAATAATATGTGATGTGGTCTGACCTGGTAAAGCTCCTACTTCTCCTTACTGGTTGATACCCAAACTCCATAAGCTGAAGGAATGACAAAATTTGCAGTATTTCTACATGCATTACAGTGTGAGTCACAGTTAAACCATGCTCAGAATGAAGTATTCTTTGTAGGTGGTGTGGAAACAGCTAATTTGGTGAAAAGCTGTTATGCTAAAATGATCAACCAACAATTCTATTAGTGTATTATACACTATTAGTGTATATCAGACTTCTTGACATATTTTGGTGGCACATAACTTCTGTGAAGGCATCAATTACTTTGGGAATTGATTATTAACTTTAATCCATTCTTAAACTCTCAAAACAACATTTAGAAAATTTGTTCTTGAACCTTTCAATGACACCAGTGGGCAGATCTTTACAGGGGCTGCACAACTAACACCCTGCTGACTCAGGAGGTGATAGGGCATTGATGTAACCACAATACAAACTGGTTATTAACTCATTACAAAGTATTCCCCAAGCCTGGCAACTGTGGCAGCAGTGCTTGGCACGTGAGACAGTGATGCCAAGGCTCTGAAGTCAACATGGCTTTAGCTTCTTGCTGAAAGACAAAATACTTGAGGTTGCTAAATACTGCTTGAAAGTCCCAGAATAAACCATCACATTTCATCATGATGGTCCAAGCACCACTAAAAGCATTCATTTTTTTCCAGCATTCCACTAAAAGCATTTCCATTTTTTCTTACTTTTTCCAGTCAAAACCAAAGGCACTCAAAACTCAAAATGTTCTTCCTTTGCTCCCAGAGCCAAAATGACAAAAATGCTGTTTAAAATTGGCTTGATCTCTACCCCAAGAAGAATGGACAAACTGCTCCATCATTTTATTACAATGCTAACTGCACTGTGGGAAACTGAGCCATGCAGTGGTTTGGGATCCACAACCACCAAGTCTTGGATTATGAAAAAAAAGGAAATAAACCCTCCAAGGAAGAGTGACTTCTCACCCAAAATTTCCCAGAGTGGCCCTAAGCACTCAGCAGAAGAGACACAGGAGAGGGAAAGAGCAGTGAATTAACAACAGATCTAAAGTATAATGCAACACAATTTCAGTTATTTCTTAAAATAATCAGGCTCCAATAACACATGAAAAATCCAAAAAGCATCTGCAATGATATTCCATTCTTCCCAGGAGAAAGAGGAGGCGAGCAGAGGAGACTGGATAAAGAGGTGTCAGCTTCTGTATTGGCCGATACAAGAGGCTGGTGGTACAAAGCCTTTGTATTGGCCTCTTGTTGTTGCCCACATGCACTCGCACTTACCTGACCAAGGGCAGGGAGTGTTGCATATGCCATGGGCTGATTTATCATTCCTTTCTGCTTCATTATGAGCATGCGTTTCTGCTCCTCGCTCAGGTGTGCCATTTGAGCTGGCATCTGCGTCTGCTGGGACTGCTGCTGCTGGATGTATGGCATCATGGTGTTCTTCCCAGGATTTGCCATTGGTGGGGTTATCCTCTGACTCAGCTCAGTATTGAAATGGGTCAGAGGTTTGGTGTTGCCATAAGAAAGCACATTGGGCTGTTTGCCTAAGGAATTTGTGACCAAATTATTTGGCTGCTGACTGATCATGTTCATGTGATTTTGAGGGAGGTAGTTATTAATTGTGGTCTTCTGGGGATTGTTTGCCATAGGAGGCACTATAGGGTTTTGGTTGTTAAAGGCTTGAGAATACATCATTGGACTATTTGGTTTATCTGCACTGAAGCGTCCTCCATAGGGACTAGATGGAGGCCCAACCGGTGACCAGCTTGAGGGCTGATTTGGATGCTGTTGCTGCTTCTGCTGCATGAGCTTGGCTCTTTGCTGCTGCTGGGCTGCCATCTGCTTGAGCTGCTCAGCCGGGGACAGGTCAGCACTAGGCAGGGTCACTGGCCCAGGCCCCGATCCCGCCACGGCTGATGCCGGGTTCATCAGGAAGCCATTTCCAGAGCGCACCTGCATCTGTCCGGTAGTCTGGGCCTGGCTGGGAGTCTGAGGGGACTGGACGACACAGTTTGCTGGTGATCCAGCAGGGACTGGGGCCAGTGGTGCGCTGGATGCAGAAGCAGTGGTGGAGCTTGTGGAGATGTTGGAAAATGGAGGACCGGAAGAAGATGGTCTGACCTGGGGAGACCCTATTGGGACATGAGCAAATGGAGAATGGGATGGATCACTTTTTACGCTTGCACTCTCCTGAGTCTCTGTGGCAGGCCTGGGAAATTCGGGCTCCTTCTTCTCTTCAAAGTCTTCATTGAACAAATCCTGTATATCATCTTCTGGGACAGTGTTCGCCAGCTCATCTATGAGCTCCTGCCACTCCTGATCATTTAGGTTAATGTCCGAGAAGAGCTTGTTCTGATTCGAAAGAGATGTTTCAGAAGTGTCTATGCAGTTGGAGTCATCCAGAGGCTCTTGCTTTAGTTCCTTGTTGTGCAGGATGTTAAAACTATCATCTAGCTCGTTGCAGCCATTAACAGGGAGGTTTATCTCAGGAAGCCCACCATTTTCACCCAAGTCTTCTAGACCACTCCTGTGAGTTCCACTGTTCTGCAGGGGCAGAGGAGCTTTCATGTCAAGCTGGTGAAGAGGAGAAACAGCAGGCAAAGGCAAATTAATGGGCAAGCTGTTGATTGCGTCAATGCCTGGCACATCCTTGTGCGTCCGCTTGCTGGTTGGAGAGAAGTTCCCATCACAAACTCCATTCTGCTGCTCTCCATTGAGAGGTGAATGTGCGCCTTCCAACTTCCTTTTGACTGTCTCTTGAAGCTTAAAGGAAACAAGATGAAAGAAAAAAATTAACTGTTTGCAGATGCTAAAGAAGTGTTCATGGGCACGGCAACAAGATATTCCTCATCAAGCCAGTGACAATAAGTTTTAAAACTGATTAGGAAGTTTTCCTGATTTCATTCTTATGCCTTGATCAATTTGAAAACACAGTCTAAAAACCCCTAAACAACCAAATATCTCCCCCTGTCCAAAACCAAACCTTCCCTTTACTAGGAAAGCAGAACTGTAAAATATGTCTGTGCTTTCCAAGCTGAGTCTGTGCTAACTTCCAAGAAATTTAGGGAGCAAGTTGACTAAATCAACATTTTAGTGCCTAATACAGGGATGAGATTTAAACAGTGTGCCCAACACAGTAGGGAGTCTTAAAATGGAACAAAAAAAAAGAAAAAAGGAATCACTAAAATTTACTACTCACTCTGAATTTTTTTTTGTTGGAAGTTTCTAGAAGCGTCTCAAAAAAATAACTGCAATATAATTGATCGACTACTTATATTGAAATATGTTGTTGACAAAAAAAATTCACATAGTTTCATTTGTTTAGCCCTTTATTCTTGGCTAACACATTGAGAATCACTTTTAAGGGGGAAAAAAAATTATATCCACCCTAGAAATAGAAGGCGCTTTGCATAACATTAACTCAATCAAATAATGAAAAAAAGGAAATCATCTATGTGCTAAGAGCTAACATAAAACATAAATAGCTAACAGAAATAATAGCAAGACAAGTCTACAGAAAAGCAAATAAATTGGAATGTAAGAATTTTATAAAAAGTAGTGCATTAACATCAGCTTTGTCAGGTTATAGAAGCATAGTAAAGAACTGTAGCAAGCAACAGTCCTACTCTCTCACCCCCAAGCTGAGTCCTTTATTATGTAGGAGGCTAAAAAAAGCATCTCTCTTCAGCTAAAGCAAAAAACAATAGTGGGGAAGGGAGGAAGCAAAGAGGTCACAGCTCTAGCAAACGCCTAAAGGACACACTTGCATCCTTGATACTAGAACAAGAGAAGACAAAATGATGAAAGATTTTATCAGTTTTTAAAGTATTCTTACTGGTAGGAAAGTCCTAGATATGCAACTCCCACCCCTTCCCTAACCTAGAGGTCCTCAACCTTCTTTCTTCTCATAATCCAGATCTCATTTATTTCTCCCATCCCAGAGGGCTGGCTCCCCTTTCATCCCATGTGTAAGATGGGCAAGCAAATCCATATCTTGCCCAGGTTTTGGAGAGAGTGGTTCTGGGAAGGCTGTGCCCTTCTCCTACCCCTCAGGCCAGCCTGGCATCCTCCAGCACACAATGCAGAGAGTGTGGCCAGCACAGGCATTGCTACAGCCACAGCTGAGCATGCATGCGACACCAAACTACTGATGAGGCTGCTCTTCTGCAGAAAACCAAGCAGAAAGGCAAGAGTATGAGCCTAAGCAGACCATCAACTCCCTGATTTGCACTGGAGTAGTACAGTTTTTCAATGTGGGGAAAATAATTAAAATGTGAATAAGAGTCCCCAGTGGGTCACTGTTGGCATAACAGACTTTGCTGCATGTTCCACCTTGCACAAAGCCCATGTGTGCTAAGCCTCCTGCAGGTGGAAATTCCTCCACCTTGTGGCTTCTGTGGTGCCACACAGATCAGCTGCTCTGTAACCACAACCTCTGTCACATGGCTGGTTTCCTCCTCTGGTGTCTGGTCTTAAAATCCTGAATTTGGAGAGTTGTGGATGTTCATCTTGGAGATGAGAAAGTTCTGGGAAGAACTTTATAGCAGCTTCCAGTACCCAAAGGGCCTACAAGAGAGCTGGAGAAGGACTTTCTACAAGTGATAGGACAAGGGGTAATGGCTTCAAACTGGCAGAGCATGAGTTTAGATTAGATATTAGGAAGAAATTGTCCCCTGTGAGGATGGTGAGGTGTTGGCACAGGTTGCCCAGAGAAGCTGTGGATGTCCCATCCCTGGAAGTGTTCAAGGCCAGGCTGGATAAGGCTCTGAGCAATGTCATCTAGTGGAAGGTGTCCCTGCCCATGGCAAGGGCATTGGAATGAGATGATTTTTAAGGTCCCTTCCAACCCTTCCTAAATTCTGTGAATTTATGCCTATGCAGCTCTGTAGCCACTGTCCATACCTTGAGTCTCTCACCTCCCCAGTTTCTGGAGATGAGGGAACAGGCACAGCCAATGGTTTGCACCAAGAAGATCCTCTCTCTGTGTTGCAGGCTATGATGGGGAACTAGCCTGCACCAATACGGGGGTCAAGAAGGCTGTGAGCGTGTTTTGTGCCTCCCTATCAAGTCCCTGTCACTCCATTCCCACTCCTCTCCCAAATGCAGCAGGCTCTTGTCCCCATGAGCTTCACAGATGCAGGTGGGAATGGACACTGTGCCACTCCCTCTAGATTAAAGCCTGGCACAGTCAAGTTTAGCAACCATAGTCTGCAGGAACCCACCAGGCTGCAGAGCATAGAGCCCTGCAGGATAGTATTGCCTTCTCATCTCTCTGTGGCAGGGCAGCAGAGCTCTGTTAGCAAGGAGTGCTTGCCCAGAGGTGGTAATTGCCTCAATCTGTGCCAGTTAGCAACCACGTGGGAAAAAGTCCAGGACTAGTGTGAAGGATCAAAATCAGATCCCACAAGGGGACTTAGAGTATGGCTCTCACCTCTGCTGCCTCCCTCCCCTAAAAACCTATGTTAAGCTGACATCAGTGTGTGGCATTACAGCTCCCTGCTGCTTTTTGAGTTGTGTATCTGCATTACTGCAGAATCCTACAGCTGAGTTGGTTCCATTAATCTTTATATAACCCTGGATCAAACCCTGGAGATAGAAAAAGATGGTACAGATGTGGTAATGGCACTGTTTCACAAGTACAACAGCACAGCTCCAGGACAAGAAAAGAAAGAGCACAAGCTGGCCTCAAGTGCTGGTGGTCAGTTGATATAATGGGTTAAAATAGCATTTTTAAATATTGCTGCTAATGGGCCACTCACACAATTTACAGCTGAAATCACCCATTTCAACTCCTAAGCCATCACACTGCAAAGTCGCTATCGCCACACCAGAAAAACATTCCCCAAAGAGCAAGTGACTCAAGACCAAGCTCAATGGGAATGCACAGGCAAAACCAGGATTGGAAGAAATGTTCAAAATGTCATGGCCCTTTACCCCAAGTTCATATTGACCAAATGCTGGGCTAAAGTAAGAACAGGACCTGGTGGCAGGCTTCTCATCATGAAGTAAAGTTCCTAAAAGGAAAAGATGGGAAAAAAGTTTGTCTTAATGACAAGACAGGGAGTAGTGAGAGTGATCATCTCCTGAGGAATCCAAGTGAATTGAGTCCATATGTTTTGCAAGTTTGAATGAATATTTTACAAAAATATTGGTAAGAGTGATATGCTTTTACATGGTTTCACACTTTCAGCTTTTAATATATTAACCATTTTATCCTGAATCTATCACCTTATTTGTATATGAATGTTTACCAAAAGAATCAAAACTATCTAGTGGTAAATAACCAGCCCTAAAAATACCAGTTTCTAAAGCTTCATCATGTGCTGGAACTTGGACGTCCTCCTGTACAAATATACAGTGACTTTAGTGAAAGTAAAAGCAGGCCCAGTATATAAATATTCATAAACATGTTTATTATGCATTACAACAAAAAGCAGCTTGACATGGAAACTATATTCTATGAAATATGAAACATACTTAAGTTGTGCCTTGTTGCAAAAAGAAATTAAATTAAACCTATTCTAAGTTTGCACCTCCACATTGCTCTCCTTCAGAGACTTTAGGATTTGGGAGGTTAACAGGCACTAAATATTTTTGTTTTCTTTGTTTGCTTATTGAAAACTGTAGATAGACAGAGATTTAACATGAAAGGTTTGTTTGAAGGCAACATGCTGGGTACAATAATTGCAGGTGGGGAAGCCCCTTGATTCCAGCATTTTGGTGGAGTTGGGAGCCATAACAATAGATGCGTCTCCTTTTTTGGAGGCACAACACAGAAATACTCTTATCAAATTATTTTAATGAAAACTTTCCTTTTCATATCTTGATTTCATTCCAAATCAACATATTAACTCTTGAATGGTTTGGATATCCTACACTGAGAATATACTGGCAAACAGTTCACCACAATCAGGATTCCACAGTGTCTTAGACTAAAACCCCACCACCTCCCCTTCCCTCTATAAACACAATCCCTGAAGTAAAATAGTACCTTTTAAAGTACCCTCCCTCTCCTTCTTAGTACAAGTACACAGTTTCTACATGTTTTACAGCATGCATTGCGAAGATATTAGCAGGAGCTGAGAAATTTATGTCTAGGAACAGAAGATTGTTGACACATAAAATAAAAATAAAAGGAAAATATCAAAATCAAATATCAATATCAAATCAAACAACCACCTTCCAGCTTCATAAGCTTTTAGCTCTATTCACAGAAAATGTTTGGCTGATGAATCTTCATTTCATTGCAGTTTTCTACCCCAAAGCACAGGACGGTGAAGCAGGACTCTAAATTCTTTATATGCTTTTGGAAAAACTCCAGTTGCAGTGTGAGAAAAGGTCAAATTTTGGCAGGTTGACTTTTTAAATGATTTTCAGTTGGAGGAGAGGCAGGGGGACAGAGTCTGTGCACGCAAACACACACCGACCCGAACGGTCTAATCCAACCCATCCTGAAATCCTCGGCAGAGCTGCTCGGACATGCCGTGACAGACCCAATAGATAAACAAGAGTGTGTGGAGGCTGTTGGCAGGGCTTTCATCTGTGAGGAGAAGCTGCTCCACTGCATCTCACCAGCAGCAATTCATTTTTCAAAAGAAACGAGACAGAGCTACTGTTGTTATAGCAACAGCGGAGCCACTCGGCAGCCCATCCTCCACCATGGAGCTGCCTTTTGTGGGCGGCTGTTCCAGTCGTACATGGGGAGTGACTGGGGCTGTGGCAGCAGAATATCCTTTCATTGCTCCTTAAAAAAAAACAACAACACAAAAGCCAGAGGGAGGTGGGGAAGCTGAGAGGCTAAATTTTTTCTATGCCAGTACAAGCGGGACGTGATTCACAGGGTCCAACACAGGTCCACTTCTCCTCTGTTAGCCCCCAGATAATGAAGCTGATGTCACTTTTACAGGTGTTTTTGTCTACCAGCTACATGTAGCCACTGACTTTCGTCTCCCTAGGGCAGCTCCAGCCACTTCAATAGAAGACAAGGGCAACAATTCTGAGAGGTTTGATCCACTTGGCTCCCCAGCTATGCTGGAATGTGCCCTGCTCCGGAGTTATCTTTGCTCCCTGTGGGAAAACAAAGGAACTAGACAAAGGCCAAAGTCCATCTTACTCACAGGATATGCATGTTTACAAAAAACAAGGATTATTATCTTCTCCACATGCTCTTCTGTGATTCTCTCTGTCAAAAATTGATCAGCTCTTCATGTTGAATCAGTCTGGCCCATCACTCATCATGATCTTCAGTTCCTTTCCATGAAATGAATTCAAGTCTTGGGCCTTTCTCTGTGGGTTTTTACTCTGCCTTCCACCAGTGTGTCTGAGTTTGCCCCCCCTTTCTTCTCCCTTCTTCTCCTAGAGCTTATATAGAAAGATCTTGATACTTTTTACCTCCAACAGGGAGTACTTACCATGAGCTCTGCCAAGTACCACCCCAGTTCAGCAGTCTCCAGACTGCACCCTACAGACTGAGTAAAGTTTGCTACTTAACTTCTTGTGCTGCATTTAAATCCTATCAACAATTTAGGAAGTGTCCCAGGGTTGACTATGAAGTGACACTAAGCAACTGGATTTGAGATGACAGCATCTAAGATCAGTGAGGAATAATCAGCATTGCCATTTGCATGCCAGAAATTCAGCTTCAACATTTGAAAGGATTTTTTGCATGCACTTCCTTGCTGTATCACCTCTGACACTGCCATTCAAAAGTCAATGTTGCCAAAGCACCACTGCCTCAGGTACAGCCACATCTTGTCACCACTGTTTTAAGTCCACCAGCTCCGTAGTGGCTTCCCAATGACACTTGCAGTGTCCTGCAGAGGTGGTGAGGAACAGAGGACAGCCTTTCAAAAATCCATGTTGGAGCTGAACTCAGACAAGCAGCCAAGCAACTCAAAGGTGAGTCACAGATTACCACTTCCCACAAATGAAACTATTTCATGCATCCAACCACTCCCCTACTATCTTAATTTCTTCATGCTGCTGAAGGCATGGCACTGATGCCTGCTAACTCACTGGATGAAGCCTGATGTAGCAACTTGATTTTGGAGCACAATTGCTAATTTAATGCACATGCTGTGTTTCTCCATGCTAGGCCTGGCTGCCCAGCTCTTGTTTCAGGGCAATGTTTCAAATATACAGGAAATTCACGTTGTGAAATCTCTCTGAAGTTGGTAAAACCTCATCCTGCCAACCTTGCCTATTCAACTCTGCAGGCTCACAGAGTAACCTCTGCCTTAGGAAGGGGGCCAACCTTCTGCCCCTTACTCTGCAAAGGACTGCTGGGGTCTCTTGTCATCATCCTTGTTTTTGCCATCAGTCACCAGAACAACAAAATACCTCCCAGTAATAATAAAATTATGATCAAGGAACTGGGTAGACCTGCAAGAGTTAGCAGAGAGGAAAACAATCCACTTCCTCACATTTTAGCCAATCAGACATGAAGGGTTGCTCTCTGAAAAGTGAGAGTAAAGAGTCATGGTGACTCTTGGATGCAAGGCTGGCAGCACAGGCTAGAGCCACCTGCCAGCTGTCAGGGCCCCAGCCACCTGTCAGGCTCCCAGCCACCAGCAGGAACTGGATCACACTGGGAGAATAAAGCAGAGAACGGAGAAGAAGGGTAACAAAAAAAGGCACTGCATGAGAGCAAAATAGCAACAGCACTGGGGAAGTCAAACCAGGTAAATGCTGTGACTCCACCTACCCTCAGTCAGTCAGGTAAGGATGCTGGTGTGTGCTAAAGCAGCTTGAGAAAAGCTGAGTGCGAAGACATTGCACAGCAAGTTTAACTGAACTTTAGAGCACAAATTATTTCATTGATGGAATGCTGTTATCACTGTCAAAGAACCTTCCTGCCCAAGTGTATGGCCCACATAGATCTCTTCAGATCTATCTAATTTAATCCTGCTTTGGCCCAATGGGGTAAACACTGCAAAGCAGTAACCTCATTACTGTGCCAGCACTGCTCCATTTGTGCAAAAGTCTTAGGAAGGTGCTAAGAGCCTATAAGCTGAACTACTGAGCTGGCAGTGCCTACTCCTGCCCCTCACACCCAGCAGCTGAAATCTGCTCTCTCTGAAATTGTCCTTGCAGATGGCATGAGCTGCATTTTCAGGGTATGTTATGAGGATTTAGCCAGGCAGCCTCCAATTGACTTGTCTGGAGGTTGTTCTGATAACTCTTCACCCTTTCCAATCTGCTTTGTATCTGGACAAAAGAGAGGGTAATGATAAAAAGCAGACACTGGAGATTATTAAAGCTGTGCCTCCCAAAGAACTACAAATCAGGATAGAAAAGAAATGCAGGAACCTCTTGTGTTTTAAACTAAGAAGCAGCAAAACAACACACCTAGTGCTGTTGCACATGCACCATAGCTACTCGGTAGCTCTTTAAACTGTGTATGTGACACTAGAAATGGTTTCCTGGGAAAAATCTTGTCCCAGTTCATCCTTGGATGAGCACAAGTCGTAGCAGGCTAGTGAAGTATGTTGATGGCATCCTGCCTGCCTAGCAAAGGGGTATGTGGGACATGAAAGCATTCCTGTCCTCTGCAAAGCAGGAGCAGCTCTGTGACACAGCCTCTGCTTTCCTCGTCATTAAGACACCAGTAGCATGTGAACTCTGTTCTTGACTTCAGAACTGACAGACTAAAACTTTCTCTAACTGATGGAAGGGAAAAGCCCTTCCTATGCTTAGGCCAAGCAAATTACCTTCCAGCTGCTTGCAAAATACTGCCATGGCACAATCTACATACATAATATGTTACTCCAGACTATTCTCAGAGAAACTCTAAAGAAAGGGCCAGAAGGGATGGTGAAGGAATGACAGTAGTCTCCTCATGACACCACAGGTTTCCATGGACTATGAATTTCTACTGGATCTCTTTTACTACCGAAGCCTGTCTAGTGCATGGTCTCTAGAAGACAGATAGCAAGCTGACGGAAGGCTGAACTCAGAAATGGCACAATTGTCTTTCAATCATATCACTGGTGTTAACTCCCAATACACATCACCTCATGTCAACATAGCTACTTATTCAATAGGTACATGAAGCAGCAACTTCCAGTTCCTCAAATCAGTGTGGGCTAAGTAATTTCAGGGATTCTTCCACATGACTAAGTTCAAGTTCACGCTTTTTGAAGCAAAGTGTTTCATACAATTGGAAGGAAATCAGAGCCACATAGTCTATACATTGTACCTGTTCAAGCCCACACATTTTAGTCACCCTCTTGAGGTAACATCATAAATGAAACTTCCACTTGAAAATAATTTAAATATCAAATTAAGAGATTTCCACAACTAACACATCTAAAGAAAAATCTTGTGAATCAGTCATACTGTGCTGCAAAACAAAATGGTAAATTTAACCTCTTTCCCTGCGCCTGAATAGGCAGCTTGGCCAAGGACATATGTCAGCTGAAGATTTCTCTGCAAGAACAAATACCTATAAAGGAGTGCAGGTTATCTAAGTACAGATTGAACAATTAATGATACAGTAAGAATGCAAAGGAGACCCCAGCATGGGGGAAGGAGAGCAAAATGAATGCTTTGCATGGTAATTAATTCTGGTATTTTTTCTACATTTTAATTGTTTGCACAGTAATGAGACATGTCTTTTGGAGAAAGGAAAAAAATCCAACATGGGACAGATGAGTTTGGAAATAAATTTGTGCTAAGCTACTGACAATTTAAAAAAAATCAAATAACTGAAAATCCCAAAATAGAAAAGATGTCAGAGACAGCTTTTTACTTCAGTCAAACAATTCCTTGATCAGCACAATCAGCTTGATCCATCTCTAGGAAAGAGCAATGCAGGAACTGATTGTCTGTCTTGACTTTGCATATCTCTTTAAAAGAACACAGGTAGCAGCAGACTCCTGGACAAAACTCATGGCTCAATCCTGAGAGGCGCTGAAGCCCTCGGGTCACAGAACCACAGAAAAGTCTGGGTTGGAAGGGATCCTAAAGAGCATCCTGCTCCAACACCCCTGCCACAGGCCGGGATAACACTCCAGACCAGGCTGTTTAGGACCCTATCCAGTCTGGTCTTGAATACACTCAAGGTGAAACGCATTAATTTCACTAGGAATTAGGGGTGCATTGATAAGGTAATTTCTTCTGCATCCAAATTTCTTCAGAGATAGACACTATGTCTGATGGAACAACTTCTCTTTGCATTCAATTTTTTTTATTTCAATACAAGTTATAGCCTATATATATATATATATATATGTAGTACTGGGAAAAAAGAAAAAAGGCAGGATCACTGAAGATCTGTGAAGACTCAAGGAATCAAAGGACTGTATAGGATGGCCCAGACATGGTCTGAATTATTCTGAGCACAGTTTGGGAGCTATTTGCCATGGGCTAAAGGCCAGACAGCACTGAACAGCAGATTTGCCCTAAATATGGCCAAGTAAACCATACAAACTTTAGCTCTTTGTGGCCTCGGTACCTTCACATCAAGCTGACCTCAGGTCTCACAAAGGCACAGCACAATTAAAGCACATCTGGTCTCCCAGCTCCCGGCAGTTACCAGAGTCATAGATGCACAAGGGTGGACCTGCTGTGTGGTGTGAACTGCAAATGTACTATTTAAGTCTACTGATGAAGTGTAAAGAAAAAGATTTTAAGCAAATGAAGGCCTTGATTCAGCACAATATATAACACATGGTTCACCTTGAGTACACTAAGCAACTGAAAATATAAAAGAATGGTTTATGCAATAAATGACAACATCAGACCAAGACCTTTGCTCAAGGTCTTTATTTCCCTTCCCTTTATTTCCCTTCTTTATTTCATCCACAGCAGATGTCTCCATCCCAGGATAAACCTCATCCTCTCTCCCATCCTACTCTGAATATACACACGGTGTAGTGCTGAACTCATGGCAGCGACAGCACAAAGATTCCCAAATCCCAGGGGTGTGTAAGGCTTTGAGATCTCTCCACACAAACAAAAAAGATTATGAGGAGAAAGGTGGGCAGTGTTCTGCCAAACAGGTTACATTCCCACTTAGTTGTGGCCATGCACCACATTACAACCAGGCACTTTTATCTATTTGTGTATTTTGAAAACAGCCCTCCAAGCCCTTCCAAAGGAAGGAATTGCAACTCATAATGCTATATATGTCTGTACATTCCCAGTGTACACAACACAGGTTTTTTCTTACTTTTTTCCTTTTGCTGTAAAAAAAAATTCCGTGTTTTTTCCGCGCAAGTGCACACACACACACACATATAGTCATTGCCCTCTCACATGGGTTTTAATCTCAGCAATCTATGCATACTAAGTATATATAAGCGGCTAATTAAAATTAAATTTAGACTTCAAGTCCCATTCACTGCTGAAAGTTTGTGCCCTTAACAGTACTAAATAAGCACAAGACAATAAAGCACTTGTTGTTGTAGATAAAGACCAAGTCAGAGAACACTACAGTTCTTTCCTAAACCCCTTGAAGGCCTGAAGCACAAGACATCATCATTTACTGTTAGATAAGCCATAGAAATGCATTATAAGCCAGTGTGAATGCATTATAAGCCAGACCATGTCATACAATGGACTTCCACTAATCTTATTTTTCTTTTTAAAGGACTTCTCCTTCCCTCCTTTTTCTTCTATTGTAGGAATGATAAACCACCTAGTACTCAGTGCTTTTAATTTGTTAGTCTGAAGACACAGTACCCTTGGTCTACTACCAGAATTACGTGAATTTTGGTCTCAGAGAAAAACATAGGTGAGATGAATCTAAAAAGAAAAACAAACCTAATTGTGTGTCAATCCCCGCCTCTCCCGATCATTCATCACTTAAATGTTGTCATTCAGATGCAAACGCACATTAAACCTCTAAACTTCACTTCAGAAAACAGAGCAGGGAGCTGCCTAAAGTTGTATATTAAGTCAGTGGCAGGGTTAGAATTGGATGCAAATCTCCCAAATTCTGTCCCTAGTCAATGGGAATACAAAATACCTTATATCTTGTCAGATCAATGTGCTTTTATGTCTCCTTTTTTTCTTATCCAGGAAAAACAAGGGGTCTGTACAGAGAGCTATGAATAGGACACCAAGTCTGGGAATCCTTGCAGGCACGGTAAGAAAGGTGCAGGCAAAACTAGGTCAGGTCAGTCCAGTCTTAAGAATGCAATTCATACCCCCTATACCAGGCCGAGATGGGATGAGATAAATCATGCTCCAGAAAGTGTCTTTTTCTTTTCACTGACCTTAAAGAGAGCCTTGGTAACTGGCAATATATATCCACAATCAGATGCTTCCACGTGAACCCTCCCCAAGCCACCGTTATTTGTCCAGTCACAATTAGGGCACTAATTACATGCTACTACTGTTGACATAAAGATTTAATAAAGATTTCTGTCTGCATGGGTTTGGTCTTTCCCTTAGTTTCATTTCCAGAGACTTCAGTTTTGTTCCACTAAAATCTAAGAAAATAAGATTGAAATTCATAGTTTGGCCTATAATAATGATATTACATTTGCTCTTTGAAAGAGTGTTACTTTCTTGCTTTGCCGAGGGAAAGAAGGTTGTGAGTTCCAAGCTCTTGCTTAGTAACTAACCTGTATGCCCAATCACTTTTGGGTTATTTAAGAGAGGCAAGGAGAAGGGGAGAGCTAGCATGAGGATCTTCAGTTTAAATTCCAGATAAACAGTAAGTAATGTTACAACCATGATGGTCTAAGCAAAGTCCGTAGAGAGGGAAAAAAGAAGTATTTTTAATTAGACACACAGGGAACCACAGACAAGCTTTGGAGTAAGCACGCACTTCCTCCTTCTTTAATGACAGTTATAATAACCTTAGTAACAACTGTAACAATGAACAAACATGCTAAAGAAATTATATAAAATCACACAGACATTGGGCATATAGGATTGTGTGCAAATCTACTGTGTGATAAAGTTTCACATGGTACCAAATTTGTTTTTAAAGGAAAGTACATGGGCAGCAGGTTGAGGCTTTTCCTACGGCTATTCACAAAACTTGTTTATTTTTCCTCCTTTCTTCTAAGCTTTTCAAAACAATCAAATGAAAATAAAAAGCCTGGCAATTAGCATATTTCAGAATTGCAGTAAGGGCCCAGCTTTAAAAGGCACAGCTGCCTGCGACTGACTTTTTTTCAACGCCAGGTGGATGATATGAGGCCAAGAACAACCTTGAATAGTGTGGGTCCTGATGGCTGTAGGATTTGCAGGGGACTGTGATTTCATTGTGTCTGGGGACATAAGTCATTACTGTTTTCTTTCTTTTTTTTTCTCAAAACCCAAAAGCTTTCTGATATTGCCAAACTCCAAATTCAGACCTGCAATAATCATATTAGAAACACTCAACACTGTAAACATAGAGGATTTTCCTGACTCATCAGTAAAGTAGTGGCAGCATTCTCCTCACCCTGCTAATGAGAAAGGACTGCAGTGTCTGGAGCTAAAGCAGATATTTTTCCCGTTGAGTGTTCCCAATGTCTCTCTACAGCAGCATAACCTACCGAACAAAGTTTTTTCTGTATAGGGCATGGAAATGCTACCAAACAGAGTTCTAATAAGAGGGCCCCGGGTAAAAGGCTCCCTAAGGAGCTGCGGGAGAACACAACAGGGCACAGCACCCTTCTGGAGAGTGCCGTCTCCCCAGGCAGCTACCGTGGAGCAGAAGTTCAGACCACAAGGATTCAGACTAAACCACAGAACTGCAGAGATTCTTCTCTTGGTCCCACAACATCAGGGCTGCAGACAGCCTTTGTGTTCTGGCATTCCTTGCTCCAACCTCTCCTAGCAAAGCCGCACATGCAGGAGTCCCCCCTGGGGATAAAGCTGCTCTTGTGCTGCTGCCTAAGAGCTACAACTGGTCCCTGCCTCCTCTGCTTTCCCAGTGCTCGGCCGGAGCCCTGCAGCCCTCACCAGGGTAGCAGCAGTGATTAGAGGAGGCTTCGACAACGGAGTGGCAAGGTGCCATTGCAGATCTGCGCAGTGATGTGAGGCTGCAGGGAGCTGGGTATGAAATGTGCATGAGGCAGGTGGGAAACATTTGCTCCCCCCTTGCACAGTCACATCTTTTTCCCTCTCCTGTTCCAGTTCACATCTCACAGCCTCATGGTGTGAACCTTCTGCAGCTTCAAGTTTTGTGGCTGCAAAAGGCAAGGTAGCCTTAAAACATGAGCCTTCCTTGTGACAGCTACAGGGCCTCTGCTTGCCTGGTGCACGATCATATTCTGCAAACAACCTACTCCCCACATTTCCAGCTGCTTTCTTCACAGCTCTGCTGGTGTTTACCGTCTTGAATAAAGCCATGAGGAAAATTGACCTCATTAGCAGTTTCCTCAAAAGGTGAATTGGAGCAGGCCATTCATCTCCTCCAGCAATTTTCCAATTCACATGAAAAGCATGAAAGGAGACAAAGCCTAGGGTTGCTCCAGGAATTCCATCTACTGCCAATGAGAGGAATTTGCATAACATGCCCCCCATATGCAATGCAAACAAGAAGCTTCTGCTACAGTTGTTTTCTTGGCTTTCCTCATTTCACCCCACTCTTCAGGAACAAGAACAAACCTTCTTCACATATGCAGGGGACTGCAAAAGCAAACTGTGTACAGATGGGCTCAGCAAGAGGTTCTTAGACCTGGGATAGCTGGAAGATGTGCCAGAGAAGGCTGACTGCATGCCTGCTCTGTTTCTTACACTCTGCTTACTCACTGAGAGGACGCTGGGCTAAATGCCACTTTGAGATGACCTAGTACAACTGTCCCTATACTCACAGTGTCTGCAGAAGAAATGCTACTTAAAAGATCTTTACTGAAATAAAACAAACAGAATGTTTCCTCTACGAGATTTTCAATGTTCTGTTATGAAGCATTTTGATGATAATATATGATTTTACAAAGCAGCACCTATACAATGCAATGTGGTAGAAACTTGTTTCCAGTAGCACCTAAATAGAGACAAATTGGTGCAAAATAACAACCTTAATGCCTTGCTTTACTGCTTTTTGAACATGGACTGAATGCCAGATTGTGGTCATCCAATCAGAAGATAACCAACTGACCACACTTTCTCCTCTTACCCTGTTCATCCCACCCACCTCCATGCAAAACTTGCAGCTCCAACACAACCGAAATCTACCTATCTGATTTTGGATTTTGAAAGACTGTTATTACAATTTGGAAGAAGGAAGAACTGTGATAACTACCACAGCATACATGAGGAGGCATAAGTAAGCAATTTTAGCTGTTAGGAACTCAACATCCTTTCTAAAGAGAACTCCTCTCACTAATATCCAGTGCATACAATGTAATTAAAAGCTATTTTTTCATATATAGAGAGTTTCTATTTCACATGGAAAGTGAAAGCCACAGATGACCGAGAACCTTGAGGCCATAATCTTCAATGTGCTGAGGCCCCTGAAACAAATGATGATGTCCTGTTGAAAAATTAGGTTTTGCTAGAGATCAGACAAGTCACGTCATAGATAAAAAGTCTCAGAACTGATAAAAGTCACTTAAGGAAATGTGAATTGTCATGGTACTCAAAATGCATTTTCTTTGCCTTGTATGTGTAATGGGATTCTCTCCAAAAATGAAATCTAACAGAATTTAATTAAAAAATAAACTTCTTAATTTTTTGAAAATATAGAAGAATAAAAATATGGACATCCTAGAAAGACAAAGAGACTATTTTTTCTTTTTCCTAGCTTTCCTTATTTTTTGCATTTGATGCTGTGACTCAAATTAACTCCACATAAATTCTGAATATAAAAAGATCGCCAAATTAATTTTTTAATAGGGAAGGAAGGAAAGAAAATCAACCTTGTTGGCAGAACTTGAACTCCATTCCTCAGAATGATTCGTTTGGCCACTGGAGGGCTCCAATATTGTTTCATAAAACCAAAAGAAAGTTTACTAGGAAGGATAAACACATAACAAATAGCCTGGGCAATAAAGTTCAAACATAATACTCAGTCTGAACCAAGATCTATGGGCTTGCAAGTATTCTGTAAGAGTCAGGACTGATTTAACTGTTGTTTTGCTCTAGTAGCATAAAAGGATTTGAATAATGATTTTCCTACAGTTTGGCTATAAATGTCTCCTCCAATACACCACCTATTAAAATGTTTTTCGTATGCAATTGCAGAATGAGTAGATGTCTACAGGAAAGCAAAACCCATATGTTTTCTTAGGACATGCTAGTAAAACACTTTATGAAAGCTCAGTTCTGCAGAGTACAAAAGAAGCACATTCTCTATCCCTCTCATGACTCCAGTCTTCCCAATGAAAATTTACAAGTTTATGGAGATAAATCAGATGACTCAGCAACAGGGAGCACAGCGGAGTGCTCCCACTACATAAAGTCCTTGAGGGTTCTTCTTTGTATAAGCCATTGTTGAGAGTTGCCTTTTATTTTTTAAGAGGATTTATATGTTCGGGTACAGAAAGTCAAGGAATAACTGGCTCTAAAACTAATGGGTCTTTTCCCAGTAACATGGCAGTCAAGATCTTATCAGAAAAATGTTATGTGGTCCTGCAGAAGCAAGTACAGGCACTGATGTCAGTTGATAAGCTAATGACTGCAGCTTATCATCTGATAAGCTAATGACTGCAGTGCTCCAGTTAAGGACAAAACAAAAGCTATTTCAGTATAGGAGCATGAGAAAAAGTATTTTGGACATCATTCTACCTACAAACTTATGAGATGGAAAAAAAAGTCTAAGTATCCTCTGGACTCCCTAATCCTTCCAGTTGTGGGTGGGGAGAATTAATCCTGGGCTGAGATGCTGAATGCTGGAGGTTTCACACTGAGCCAAACTTTACAATTGACTTAAGCAGTGCTGAAAATAAAGGAGGTTTATCGGAAATATTGAAAGATGCTAGTGGGTGCCATGATAAGCCCAACTGAGCACTGTTCTTGTTTGATGAAGTGCACTGTATTGGGCTGATGCACAAAACATCATGGTTTGCTGGCACACGCTATTTTTTTCTGCTTCTTCAATGTAAAGGAAAAAAGAAAGAAAGAAAAAAAGCCTTGCTTAAAATATCCCTGCTGCTCTCCTGTAGCCCCTTCCTCCAGCACATCACACATTAATGCCAATCTTCCGGGAGACTGCAATTCAAATATAATGAGATATTAATGAGCTTTGCACAGGTCCCCAGCTCCAAGTGTTCCCCCCCTCTGCAGCTCATTTCTCACAAACCTACAGAGATGTTTTACTTGTTTTACTGACACTGCAATTGTGACTCCCCCATCCTGCCCCCCCTCCCGGCAAACCCTGCTGCACCCTTCCCCTTAAGCTGCCAGCTCTAAAGAGCACCAAATGGGCTGGCACTGTCTTGTTTCCTGGACTAATGGATGCTTGTTTAAACACTGGAGCTGTTTGCATTGCTGCGGCTCACTGCATGTTAAACACAGTCCTCTGAAACCCTATGCCAATCCAATAAAGGTATCAGCAGTTCAGCATGGGGAAGCAATTACTATAAAGTCCCAAGTGACTCTTCTAACCTCAAGGAAGGAAAATTTGATTGAACAAAAATCTGATTTTGGTACAGCATCTCTAGGAAGACACGAGGTTTCACTGCAGCCAGGCCTGCAGAGGGCAGGAGGAAGTCAATAGGTGAGCTGGGGAGAGCAACTGCACATTGTTAAGAAGGCCTGGTAGCGATCCTCTCCTACCCCCACAGAGATCCTTCCATCTTCATCCACATACCATCCACATTGTGCTCCCTTTCCTCCCTGCCCCCACCCTTTTTTTTCCCCCCTTAAATTATATGCCACCAATTTTGTTTCATCCTTCATCGATTCTTGAAACAATTCTTCCCCTGGTAAAGGTCCTTTCCTCTGTACAAGTCATTGTCATATTAAAGCAGAAGTGTTACACAGGAGCAGCTATGATAGAGGGCTGACGGTAACCAAAAAAAGATCTGCACTTCATTGAGAGATGAGAAAAAAATCCAAATCTTGGACTAATGATAGTCAATATTTCAGTGGACCTGGCTGAGGGCAGAAAGTCAAGGGAGAAAGAAGATGCATTTCAGTTCATTTAATACATAGAAACAAAGCTGCTTTAAAGCGTTCTGCTTCCTATACTTTTAAGTGAAAGATAAGGAGAGGAGGTAGCAAGGGAATGTTTTCATTTTATACTATGTTTTTTTTCTTTAATTTTAAACACACTCTGTAAGATGGCCTCATTCTGACAATGGCTTTGCAAATTATATGGAAAGTTTTCCAAGAACTTTCTGTGGCCACAGCTACCCTCAGGAACCTAGGAAAAGGAGATTTGCCATACCAGATGAGGCCAGCAAGCCAGAAAGCTTGGCGTCCTGCCCCTAGCTGTGTTCCACAGCTCCAAGGCTGTGTGGGGCTAAAACTTTCCTCTCCCTTCCATGCTGCAGGACAGGGATTATGTGTATAGCTGGAAATCGGGAGAAAAATCTTTGAGGGTGAACTTGTCTTCCTCAGAGCTGAGTCCCCAATATTGTGGGCCAAGTCTGCCCTGTAGAAGGGCATGGCTGGCAGAACACAACTGGCACTAGCCTATGCCCAGAGTTCCTGACCACTGCCCTGCCAGAGCAGGCATCTGGCTAATGGGCTTAAGGATCAAGCTGTCCCTTCAAAGCAAAGTTCTCACAGGTCAAAAATACGGTGTGATGCGAAGAAGTGCAGGCTGAAAGGTAGAGGATTGTGCCAATTAGCTGATTACTGAAGGATGAATATCACCCGACTGCCATCACCACCACTGCCAGGGAGAAACTGCCATTCTCCACACTGCAGCAAGGAGGACAGGGAAAAGAAGCATCGTCTAGCTTTAGAAAGGGCTATCTGCAGGGGAGACTGCTTCTTTATTTATTTTCTTACAATTTAAGAAAATTTCGGGGACAGGATGGGGTTAATCCCAAAATCTCACCTTTCCTGCTCTAGAATTAGTCTTGTTGCTGCAAACCCCCTGCGGACTCCAAACTCAGGCCAAGCAACAGGATGCCACAGGCAGCCTGAGTACAGCTAGTTTGAGAGTGGCTGCCTGATGGGTGTTTTGACAGAAATGAGGAGCTTTAAACCAAGAGGGTAAAAATGTTGGGAAACATTTGTTTTGTTTATTAAAAAAAAAGGCAAAAGAAAAAGCACAGTAACTTTCTTATTTTCAGTTTTACAGCAAAACACAAATAAACAACTGAACAGCACTTGTTTTTGCTGGTATTCCTTGCCAGAGCTGGGGCAGGGGGGGAAGATGAGCTGGAGACAAAATGTCTAGGCAAAGAGGGAATCCTTCTACACACTGGTCTTCAGTTAGGGCTTGGAATTCAGAGATTTAGAGATTTAATTTCCACACCTTAGAACAAAGATTGTTACTAAGAAGACAGGGCAAAGAGTACCATTGTCCTGGATGGAGCAATGCAGCAGCCAGACCCTAACAATACCAAAACCAAAACCAGGCTGTCTTGAAAGCATCACACCCAGAGATCCTCCAGAGGCTCTTGTCACATTATATGTAACTCCTTCACTCTCTTGAAGCTGAGAATACAGTGTATGTGAGAAACCCACTCACCTACTCACCAGTGGTAAGTGGAATGATTTCCTGATGAAACTGTGGAAGGATGTGGCTCTTAAAATCATCAACTGCTGCAGAATCTAGCCTTTAATTTGAACAAAACAACGCAACAAGAACAAAAACTCCAGCTCATGTGATTGCACAGATAACTTCTCAAACATGACCATTGATGTGCTTGCGTTTCTGAGTCTGTAGACAGGCTTTTGCTGTTCCCAAGAAGCTGTACCGTGAAATCAATAAGACTCATCAAGGATAATCAGTACCCTATGGGCAGCAGCAAAATGGTCAAGAATCCTGCCAGTTTTGTCCTTCTACTGTTACTGGGAAGCTCTGATTGACAAGAAAAGTAGATTTCCCACTTGCGTACATTCAGCAGTGAGAGGAAGTTGCAGATGTAGTCCTGCGGGAAGATCTAGCCACGGCATCTCACAAGGAATATCAGTATTTGCTCCAGTCAGAGAGGGGCTTTGCAATCTTGCAATCACCTACACGTGTATGCCGTCCCACTGCAACACAGGATGAGGCTGTTTTCTGTGTCCTTTTGCATCCTAGTATACTGCTTATCCTTGAAATCCTCTATATGTTTTCCTGCCTCCTGACATTCCACTGTGCTAGTGAGTTGATAATCTTCAGCTCCCCAGCTTTGAGACGCACAGGGAGCTATGCCATGAAAGACAGACTAGGCTGTTAAATAACACAAGATGTGCTGGAGGTTATTTTCATTCTCTTAGCTCCAGCACTGCAGCTAGAGGATCTGCCACCCACTGTCTTCCCATGAACCACTAAGGTGATATCTTGGGACTCAAGGAAGGGACCCAGTGGTCCCTTCAGCTTGTTCAAGGTCTGCCTCTCTCCAGCTCCCATCTCATCTTAGTGACTTCCAGTTTTTGCTTGTTCCCTTCAGCACAGAACTTCCTTGGGCACTGAGTCGGCCCTGGACCACACAACACATGCCCTCTGACACACACTAGCACAATTGACAAAATAGGTGTGTAGACAGGGTCACTGAAGATAAATCCCCAAGGAGATTTTAATTTCAGAATGAAATTACTACAATTTTTAAAGATTAATTACATATACACATACAGTAGGCATACATTACATACTTGTTACTTGTCTAAAACATATTTCACTATTTGATTTGAAATGGTACCTCTAAAGGGTCTGACTGGTTTCCTACTTTGAGATATGACTCCAGGAAATGCAGAGAGAACACAATAAAGTTTAAAGCAATAAGAATTTCCTCCTTTCCATCCCCTTTTAGTAAAATGCACCATGACAGCATAGTTATACATTTACAGTTTAAGTTGATCATTCCTCAGAATAAAATAGCTTTTTCCAGGAACCTAGATTTACACAATGGAGATCGTTTCCTATTAATCAATACTGTGTAAGAAAAGTGTAATAAATTGCTGTACATCCAATGTCTGCAATCTGTTTAGGTAAAAAAAATGGACATTCTTATAATTCACACTTTCAAGGGAAATAAATGGAAGGATTGACAGAGACTACATTTGTTAGGAGAAAAACCTAGGGGAAAGAAAAAAGCCCCCTGAGTGCTCCTCAACCATAGTATCATCTCATCAGAAGATGCACAGGGCGACATTGAGGTGAAGGAAATAGAGAAGATTCCATTTCCTGCAGGGAGAATCTGGAGGTAGTTCCATCATTGCAAATCCAAACCACCACAGGTAGACTAAATGCATAGTTTGCAGTCCCAGGCCTCCAAGGGAAGCACCTGGTAACAAGCGAGAGTGGGTGAGCTCCACTTCTGTGAAGTGGAAAGGCAGCAAGAGAAAGTGGAGGTATGAAGAGTAAGGAATGGGAGTTCTCACTTCCAGTCTTGGTTTCTAGGTCCTAAGCAGGGTAAGTACTAGCTCCACTACAGAAGATACACTTACTGTCCTGGGAAGTGGAATTTCAAGCTGTCAGTTACAGAAAAAAGAGAGGGAAAAAAAACCCCAAAACACCAAAAGCAACCACCTACATTTTCATTTCCAGAACAGTTCAAATATTAAATGTGTCTGAGCTACACATATAAAGGAGCCAGGTTTTGAAAAATGCCAAGTATCAGATTTCTGAACATGAGACTTTTGCACATAAGTAGCTTTAAACAGATACCCCAAAACTGAAAAACATTTCTGGAAATGCTTTTTGTGCCTGCCAGTTCACATCAATAGTCACTGCCTTGAAATCAGCAACATTAGACTGGCATTCACTGTCACTAACCACACAAAAATCAGACACATAACAGTGCACAAAGACGGCAAGTCACCAGTTGTACTTCACTAAAGGTAGCTAATGAGAATGTTATGATATGCCCAAGCATTAATAAACTTACATCAGGAACTGCTGACGACATGTGATTTTGGTTGGGCTCTTTAAGAAGTCTGGAGAATGGAGGCAAATTAGATGCTATTGGAAAGCACTTTGCAAAACACCCTGAGACTGCCACTGGGTAGAATTTGGAAAGCACAGTAGGAATTGATGGGCTTTGTGTTGCTGACAGACAAGAGAGGCTGGTTTGGTTTCAAACAGCTGAAAATATCTCCACTTCTTGTCATTAGGTGTCTCACACTGGAACCTTTGGTGTTGTATCTCAACCATCTCCTCAGATTCCTGCAACTCATAGTACAGCATTTAAAACAAACTGAAAACTGTGCCAGGTTCACCTTAAAATGCCTCACTGAAATAATTTCTAAAGTGGATTCTGGTACTTCCCCAAATAAAGTCTGTGGCAGAGCCAAAGTCTTGCGGTGATGTTGAAGACTGGGCATGGCCAGCCTTTGCCATAAGGACTGGATCTGGCCTGCAAGGTAGTTTTCCTTGGTGCCCATGTCAGCAGGGCAAACCACTTACCATTTTCAGCATGCTTCTGGTGTCTTGAGCATTGCCAGCAGATTGAAAGGATTGGCACTTATAAAAAGGATTGCAGCTGTTCAGGGCACCAGGCTTTTTTCTACCAACTAAATGGAACAACTGCCTTCTTTGGCCTGAGACACCAGATTTATAGATCCTACAATGTAGATTTAAGGTCATCCAGTAGTATATACTTTCTCTTTTCCCTATGGCATATTTAGATAATCAGAGGAATGGTTATTAGCGGTAACAATAAAGCAAATAAATCAATGAATCAGAGTAATGCAGTTCCAGTAACTGGCAAGGGTAACTCAGGGATCAAAATTCAGATGTCAACCTAAAACTCAGATTTCAAAGTAATTTTTCAGAGGCCATGCTATTCATAGACAATTAATACTGATGCCTACAGGAAACCTCACCCAGCTATGGGACAGGTATCCAGTCCCCTCCAAGTCAGTCCAGCTCCACAGTGGCCCACAGAACTCCAGCTTTACACTTCCTCGGACATGCTGTGAGAGTGTTCTTATATAAGAAATACCTATAACAGCTTCCCTCCTTTCTCTGAGCACAGGGATGTGTGCGACATGGATGCATGGCGATGTGTGAGAAAGTTCACTACACACTTCAGCTCTCTGTGAATTATCCAGTTCGGATATGTTCCACTGCCTTGCATCTGTTTTACCCAAGGAAATCCTGTAGAAAGCTTTGAGAAAAGGAAAAAAAAAATCCAGGCAAATATAATGTTTCTCTCGGCACTTCTGTATTAGTGGCCAGGCTGATAGTTCTGCCTATGGAAGTGACAAGATTTGCATTGTTTGGCCTTCATTTCCCTTTCAGAAGGGAAACTATCAGCAGCAGTGTTGCACAAACTGAAAGAAACTATATAAATCTGTCCAAAGCCTTCCCTGGAAGCTCTTCTTACAAAAGTTGAGGGATTTTTTTTTTTGCAATTTGAACAAGTGATCACTCCAAACCAGAGCTTCCAGAATTTATATAGTCCTGTAATTAATATAATTTTGGATTATGATCCACACTTCACATAAATCCCCTACCTGAACAACAGCTGCAAACCAAAACCACAACAGACATCGTGGGTAGGCCAAGTGAGCAGCCGTTTGGGGTCCCTGATTTTGGCAGCTAATACCTGCAGAAGCTTCTGTCTTCCTGCTTTTTGCTGGGAAGAATGACCTCAGGACAGGAAGCTGGCAGATTTTGCAAGTAACACACAGTGTTGAAGACTTGGATCCACTAGGAATCAGATCCCTTGTGTAAGCTGCAACTCAGCTGTGAACGCCCCAAAGTTAGGGAATACTTGAGTTGCACTTTTCCTGTAGCCCTCCCTCTACCCTGCCTCATTTCAATTACTTTGTCTTCCAGGACTTCATCTTCATTCCAGCTTACAAAGCATCTCCTGCTGGTGGACTGACAAAAACAGAGCCAGTAACAAAGCAGCCTAATATTGTTTTAGTCAGAAAATTCTCCTCAGAAGAATAAATGACAGGAGGGAAGCCCCATGGAGCACAAAGGCTGTGCTGATGTTAGCTCTGCATCTCCAGCTCCTATTGATGTTTATTCTTGAAATGTGTCAGTAACAACAGGAACATCAGCCAGCACTGATTTTAAGAAGGGAGATAAAGGAGCATGTCTTTTTTTTCTCTCCCTCATTTAGCTCCCATGGCCAGCCCCTACCTGGACCAGCTGTCTTGTGTCTGCAGCTCTGCCAAGAGGCTGTGCCCTGGCTCAGGGCAGGGAATACCCTGCATGGCTGTCCCTGGCATTTGCTGGGCCTTTGCCCAGCTATTGGTGGCTTACCCCATCATATATTACATGATGTTTACAGGGTGGACAGCTAAATATTTACCTGATAAATTTATTTAGTAACAGCTGACTCCTGACCCTTTGGGCCTTTCTGTTTCCCAAAGTCCACAATGGGTGCATTGTGAAACCAGAGCCTGGCTGTCACTGCATCAGGATCTGGGAAGAGAAGATGATAGAGAGCTACTATTAAGCCAGACCTGCTGTAATTTTCATCTCAGATGGAAAGACTTACAACCCAGACTGAAGTTTCCAGCACTACCATTTATAGGAGGAAGGAGGCAGATGGAGCAACATTCTCTCCAGCGCTTCCCTGCTTCTCCTTTCCACCCATCTACACTTCTCAGGGGAGCTGGAGAATAGAAAGTCTCAAGGTGTCTATTTTCCTCTTGGCCATTCCTGCTAGACCAAGCCCTGAGGTGCCAGCAATAACCTTGCAATGAAATACCAATACATTTAAGAGAGAATGAACAGCATTAATACAGCTCTCCTTAAAGGAGCATACTGATACCTTGACTAGGAGTAAGGAGATAAAAAAATACATCACAGCATCCTCACTTAAGACTACCTCTGATGCAGAGTTGTTACAGGACCTATAAAAAGAAGAGATGAGATTGAGAGAGACCAACAGGAGGTAAAAACATTCTGTGTATGAAGCCCTTTGCCTAGTCTGCTTCAGTAACTCAGTATTTCTCAGCAAAAAGCAGTCAAATTCAGGGAAGTGCCTTCATGGAAATAGAACAGCCTAGAGCAAAGAAACTCTGCTTTATAATTTACTTAATGACCTGGGGAAGGTATTAGTCAAAACATTTATTCTATGAAGCTACATTAAATCAACCATTTCAATCCCTTCTTCTCCAAAAGCTTTGGTCTCTGTGGGAGAGCTTTACTCTACACATTTCACAGAAAGACAGGACAACCAGTCTCCTTTTTTCTTGACAAATATTCTGTTAATCCTTACTAGTTTATTATTTTTATCCATAACAATCAGATTGTTATGCAATTCCTAACTGCAGCAAGAATTGTGCAAGGACCAATGCCTAGATCTCACTGACAAAGGATTTTAACAGATTATGTTTAAATAAACATAAGCACAACAGAGTTGTTCTAAGCAAAATATTAATTCGACTTTCCCAGACGATGCTTAGAATAGATAAGCAAAGAACTGGAATATCAAAATATTCATAATTAATACATTCATATCAACAAATTATTTTCTTCACAGTGCAAAGTATTGCTTGAGCCAAGAGCCCCACATCACAGGGAAAGCAGGGACAAGTGAGGTTTATTCGTTCAACTTCCAGATAGGAGCTCTACTCAGGTGAGTTTGAAGAAACTGAGGGACCTTCAGTATTTCAAAAACTGAGGAAGCTTTTCATCTTTTCTATGGGAAATGAGCACCCTTCTCACAGGAGGGCAGCCATGATACTCTTAAAGCCAAGAAACAGAGCACACAGGCAAAATACCACCTCCTGATCCTGAATTATTTAATCCATGCCCAGCCTTTGGGGTTGTCTACTATTGTAGCAGTAATTTTCTAGGAAGTTGCTAGAATGTCTTTGAGAATGTGTTTGGCACTGAATAAACTAAAATTTTTTTCAATTATTATTATTTCCATCTAGAGTCTCTCTCTTTTGGGATTTTGCAAATGGCACCTGTAAACATTTTCTGCTCATCAGGTAAGCTGTCTCAGTAGAATCCTTACACCATGTGAGAGTCCCATGGGAACGGGAAACAGTTTAACCTAGATAGATGAATTTATATTGATACATTATAAAAGCTTTTGCAGAAAGAATACTTTCTAGCAGGTGTCAAGCTTCTGTACTATGTAATCTATCATCAAATCTCAAAGACATCTGGCCAATTATTTTATTTTCCTTTTAATAACCAAGGAGGGGAAATAAAAGCAAATTTAACATTTACATTACTATTTGAGGAAGTGAAAATTATGTTTTTTCTAGCAGGTTATGTCCTATTTACTTTTTAGTGTAACTTGGTGACAAATTAAATAATTTATAGAAAACTTCTCTGCTACAATTTAAAAATGGGGATTTTCCCACTTTTTAATTCCCACAGCTTTAATCAATGTTAAAATAATTTTTTTAAAAGGTGGGCAGATGCTACTCACTTTGAATTACTTTGTTTCTTTGGGGAATCTTTTGCTAGGCGTAGACTGAATTTGGACTTTCAAATTCCTTGTTTGGCCAGGCAGGTCAGCATACCTTGGCCCTGCTTTACTTCCCCAGCATCTGATTGGTGCAAAACACCAAAACCTTCTCCTGCAGTAGAATGGTAACAGCAGCAATGCAGATTTCACGGAACAAATCTAATGGGAATTCAGTCCTGCATCACATTTGAGAACTTTCTGAAAAGTGCCAATGTAATTTAGGCTGTAATCCTTACCCTCAGCAAGACACAGGATTATGCAAATTGTGCTGTCCAAGAAAGAAATATGTATCCTTAGACATAGCACTGTTTGGGAAGAGGTCAAGTTTTTTATGCTGCTTAAATGAAGACTCTTTCCTGTCACAAGTTACCTTGTATGCATACACAGCTCAAGGAGACTCTACTCTAACTCCTCTGAATGAGGGAAAGAGTCCTTAAGAAAAAACAAACACAGACCACCCAGTCCCCATTTTCCCCCAAATCTTTCTTGTTTTCTATTTTCTAAACATTTTTCTCTGCAGCCTTAAGATCCTTTGTCGTACATGTCCAACACCTGCCCCAAAAGCTCTTGATCACCACCACACCACACAACACTACTCCCTGCAAGAAAGCATGCTGGCCTTTGCAAAATGCATCCCAATTCCATGATAAGGACAAAAGACTCCTTAGAGCTTGGCAATTCTTGTAAGCAAATAGCAGCTACCTCTTAAGGCAGGGAGGCTAAATCATGTGCACCTTTTCATTGTTTTTGGATATAAAACTTGGTAAACTTATCGGTTTTGCAATCCTCTAGCAGCTACTCACTCATAAGCAGCAAATATGGATCCATATTAAAAATCTGAGCAGATAACTTGCAGTGTAATAAAAAAGTGAATTGTAAGTTGCAGGAAGGGGGAAAAAGTAAAAAGGAAGAAAAAAAAGCAACAGCAACCAGCGACAACTTCCTCCTGACATTGATTAATTTCAGGTGGTGAGAAGTTTCATGCTGGGAACCATGCAGATACTATTGCTGGTTTTGTCAGAGAATCCTTCTCAAGTTTCACCTAACCCATTTAAATTCCTGCTGCTGTTGCAAAAGCATCATACAAATAGCAGCAAAACTGTGCTTTCTGAAGCAAACAGTGCAGAAAAATATCCTTCACAAAAGCAAAGTTTGCAGCATGCTGTAATTAAGCTCCCATCCTGACAGCGGGAGCATGGAGTTTCATTCTAAATATAGCAGAAGGCTCTCTGATGCACAACCCCATTTCTAATGCAAGATTTACAAAATCAGTCAGTATATACCAGCCTCCTCCTAGGAATTCTATAAGAAATATTTGGGGTTCCAGTGCAGAGAACTTTACAGCAGGGATTTAATGTAGTCTTTGGTGTCAATAATTTTGGTTGGTTTATTGCTTGCCTACACAGTGCTCAGAGCAGGGCATCCGCTAGTCACAGGCAGGAAGAGCAGCCCCTGCCAGGCCTGTTGGCTCAAGCAGGCGGCAGCACACACAGCACAAAGACAAATTTCCTAAACCCTTGACTTTTCCTCTAATATTGATCTCTTTATCCAGCTTCCAGGAACTGCTTCTCATAGCATTTTACCTTGAGCTGGGAAGGTAGTAAAGACTCTGTCAGCTTTGGACTGTCTTTCTTTAATTCAGTCTAAAGCAGAGATTTAAGCCAGCTTGGACTAGCTCATACTAAAATGCAGCACGGCAAACAGGCATGAATGAGACCACACCAAATGTAAACTGGGTTTGGAAACCATCTTCTTAATTAGATATTCTTGATGTCAGGGAAATAATCCACGATGTCAGAAGTTTATGTCCAAAAAGGAGACAGCAGAGTCCTGAAACTTTATTTGAATAAAAGGAGAGGCCATGGGACATCATCTTGGGGTCTCTCAAATCGCTAGAGGATGCAGCCTCCTTTTTATCCTAATTTCCCAGCCTCACTTCCCTCTCTCTTTCCCTATTGGCTGAGGTACTTCAGAGGTACAGACTTCCCAAATTGCCTAATACAGACCCCCTTCCAATGTGCATTTCCCGCCCTCCCTTCTTTTTCTTTGTGTCTCTGTTCTTTTTCTCCAAGTCCAGGAATTTAGCATGGCCTTGGGTGAGGAAAAGTCTTGTGTCAATTAGTGGAATTCCTATGGAATTTATGGTTACTCCTATAGCTTTTTTTCACCTATCAGTATCTGGGTTTATCTACCAGAAGGCCTACAATTTGTTTGTAAAGACACCTCTCTCTCATTCCTTTCATTAATATAGATCAGCTCTGAATCCTAACTGCATCATCTGATGGCAGAATAATTAATAATTTCCACAAAGAAACTGTCTTTTAACTCTGGAGAAATGGGACTCTAGCCTGCATTTTATCTGTATGTTTGTAGTCCAGCTTTCAGGTCTTCTCATCTGCTCATCTTCTCATTATGCTGCCCTGGATGAGCCCAAGGATATACCTTCTTCTGCCCTTCCTTTCCCAGCATTTAATCTGTGCAAAATTCAGGCCTGCTGCAGTGCACAGCATTTAATGCTGATCTGCACACTACGTCATTCACCTTCCTGAAGGCACAACAGTGGCAGCACAGAGTGTCAGACCTGTGTGTCCCTCGGACATCCCAGGCTGTCTTGTGGATGGACGGCCAAATTTCCTGGCACAAAACCCAGGATTCCGCATGCCTATGGTTGCTGTTCTTCTTGGAAGTCTTAATACTTTTGCTGTTCTGTACAGCACCATGCAGGATGAACCCCTCTCCTACTGCATATACCAAAAGTCACATGGAAAAGTGAGCAGTATCACAATTTGTATCAATGTCCTTTAAAAACAAAATTCCAAGCCCTGTATTTAGTAAAGAAGCTACAGGCTGTGTGTGGAAGCTGTGAACATTTAACAGTGAGCAAATCCACTGTTTACCCAAGGTTTTCATTGTGGTTGTTTCTTTTTTTCAGTAACACAAATGCATGTCTTTGGTGTTTACTGTCAGCAATTTTCAATGTGCTGACACGGCTAAAAGTGACCACAAAGCCAAAGCAAGCAGGCAAAGAGGAAAAGCACAAGTAAAAATGTGAAGCATGGACTCCAACTTTGCAATCCTGCAGCAGTAAGGACCAAGGTAATCTGGCTATCATGGAGAAGAACTGGATCCCTGTGTCACAATGGTCATAACTTGTATGAGGGAGGAAAGAGCACAGCAGTACAGATCACACCACCTCCCTGTGAGAAAGCCTCTGAGGCTGTTAGTGGAGGATCAATAGCTTCCCCAAGCAGGGTCCAACATCCCAGCTCACAGGATCAATTCAGAGCCATGATTTCATAGCTACTCTGCTGCAAACTCCTTGCAAATCCCAGCAGTGATTTGAGAGCTGTCCTGAGAGCAGAACCATGAACTCTCCTTACTGGAGGCAAGATCTGAGTCTCCTCAAAGTGACATTCAGCCTCTCTTTTTCCTGGGCTGTGGCACAACCACCACCTTCTGCTCACAGATACAGCTTCAGGTGAAACAATACAAACTAATTCTACCAAGGAATTAAGAGGACAAAGGGAGGCCTTTAAAAAATACCAGAGACCTGACAAAATAGCTGCCCCCAGCAAACACACAGCCCATACAGTACCCTGATACAAGTGCTGGAGGGTTAGAAACAAGCTTGTGTTCATTCATTTTTTAAAAAATATATATTTTCCAAGGCCAGTAATGGTATGAAATTTTTCAAGATTAGATTTTTCCACCCTCACAGCTGTTTTCAGTCCAAGGTATCAAAAAGATAGACATAACAATGATTAACATTGTCCATTTTCCTTTGTTCCAGTCCCAGGACTTGCAGATTTGGAGCAACTTCTGTGCACATATGTATCAGAGGAGCAAATAATTACTTTTATTAATGTCCTCCATAATTATGGAGAGTAGAGTTATTTATGTAGCAAAACATACCCACAAACTCTACTAAAATACACGCAGAATCTTGTACTTTTTGAGGAACATCTGCATCAATGGCAAAGAGAAAGAAAAATGAGAAATGCTGGGTGCATGAAGACTTTCCAACATTACTTCAGGCATTAGTCGAGTAAGATATAGTGAATATAGCCCGCTTTGTAGTGGACAGGGATAGGTGAGTTCTCCAGAGAGCTACTCGGATCCTTTAACTTAGTTCCTGCTCCAGAAGTGCCTCTGGCACCCATGAAAACAACCAGGATATACCTGGTTTTGATTTATCAGCACAGCAGTTGTGCTCTTTACTGCTTTGTTGCTTAGTCTCTTTCTTATCCCTTCCTAAACTGCGGTAAAAACATTCCCCCAAACTGAAGCCAGCAGGGCAAGACAATTATGATAAGACTCACAAAATATAATAATTTGCATAACCGTGACTGACACAGAAGGTCATTAATTAGGCATTCTGAGTATATGTATATATGTATAAATTAGCATCTATTATCATTTAGACTGAATATTAACTATGTAGGAAAATTACTTAAGTTTCCCATGGAAGGGCATCCAACAAGAAATTTCATCAGGAAAAATAAAACGAAAATTACAAATGAAATAGTGAAGTGAACACTGAAGAATCTGACCTTGGTAGTGCCTGTAATGAATAAGAAGGCCCCAGAGGTTAATTAAAGCTCCTGTTGTTAATTGTTAATAGTTCTCAGTTAATTGCCAATTTTGTTGAAGTTCTGTTCCCTCAGTTGTGTATCCTACTTCCTGTGTCCCCACTTCCTGGTTCCTGTTCCCGGCGTCGGGCATAACACCCACTGTTCCCATGGGAACTAGCGCATGCAAATGAGGAAGAGACAACTGTAACAAGTGACCAAAAGACAGAGATCCGTGCAACATTAAGAGCTGAAAGTAACCACTGTGAAAGAGCAACATCGAGACGAGCCATCCAGTCCCCTAAACCAGTCTGAGCCAAGTCTCCATGACTGCAGTAGTGCCGAGCGAGACAGAGGACCCTAGACTCAGAGCCATTCCACAGAGCCTTTGGGTGTATCCCGCGAGGACAAAGGCCCCAGCTTTGCCTGTTTCATTGACAGACAGATCTGCACCTCCTCCTCCTCAGCTCGTCGTGGGACAGTGGGTGTGCGCGCGCATCCCGACCCTCTCCTAGGCCATTTCTTTAATAAAGGCTGTTATCTGGAGAAGAAGATCTCCTTGCCCTTTTATTTATCACAGTGCCTATCCCTGCTCTGTTCCACCTCACTCGTTGCAAGCTCTCTGCTATGTCTCCCACTACCCAAGCACATGCATCCCAACAATTCTTTATGGTAGGAGCATTTCAGCAGTACTTTTTTTTGACAGAATTTAAAAGGAAATGTAAAAACCTTCAGGATTTCACACATCTGCTATCCACAATCCCTTCACCTCAATAAGATTAAAGAGGACACAGACTGAGAGCAGAGCTTCTAATTCCACCACTAGCTAGCAGAGCTCCCAAAGACACACATCTCACATGAGCGCAGACTAATTTTTACTGGGGAGAATAATTAGAAGGAAACAGGACTTTTAAATTTTTTTTGAAAGCTAGATGTAACCTCTTTGCAGGGAGTAAAAGACACTTCAAAGACTGCACTTTCACAAGTGAAAGAAATCTGAGAAATCTGGTGACTTTGGAAGTGTGAGATGACAACTTGAAAGATTACCAAAGCTTACAGCTCTTGAACAGAAATAAACAAGGCAGGAATGTTGGTAGCATTTCTAGGCAAGACAGAAAGTAATGAAGATATAACTGCCAATAATAATATTAACAAAGTTTGCTCAGAGCTACAAAATGCACACAGAGTAGACAAAAAAAAAGATAACAAGGGGGAATCAGGTGGCAAAAGCAGAAGCAGCTGCTTTGCTATGCTGCTTTACCCTTTCCAAGCAACTGGTCTGTACTTTTAAGAACACTGATGCTTACAGTTAACCAGTGAAATGGAAAACCAATATAGAAACAGAAAAAGAACAGAAACAGCATCCTCCAAAGGGTAGATATTTCTGTAGCAGAAAATGAAGTTGAACTTTATAACATGGAAGTTCTTACTGGGCTACCTATATGACATCGTATTAGTAAACACAGAAAATGGAAAGCACACTAGCAAAAGAACAAAGTGTGAAACTTCAGTTTTCTTTCGTTATTTTTCTGCTTCCAAAGTAGGGATCACTGACTGTTCCTTGTCCAACACAGTGGTGGCTCTTATGTGTAATGGTTAGGCAGCTGCTATCCCAGCATCTTCTGCATTAGTAGAGATGGAAAATCCATTATCACACTATGTAGTTTAGTTCTGCGTGATATCATTGAGAACAATACAACTGCATGACTGATACTTAAGTTATTTAAGTCGGACAATGAAATTGAGTATCTGGGAAAGAAAAAAAGAGAAAAATTTAAAAACTATCTGTTTTTTTTTTTAAATGCAGGTTTCTTTGTTATTCAAGTTTCCTGAATTCAGCTAAATTTAGATTCAGGGATAGCAAGCACAAAGTATGCACTCTCACAAGCCCTCCTCATTTCTCCTACTCTTTGACTTCATCAGTGTAAAAGCCCACTGACCCTGCTCAGCATCTCTGCCCTACCCTACTATTACTACAATATCACCTTTAAAATATCCATATATAGAACCCATTACAATACTGTAAACTTACTGAAGCACATACACACGCATATCCAAAAGAAGCAAAACTGGTAGCAGCATTTAGTAGTCTAGGTTTCTTCTCTTCAACATAAAAAGAAAAGAAATGTAGGAGGGAAACTCTGGCTTAATTTTCTGCCTTTCTGCAAATGTAAATCTGTCTGTCATACATAATCTCTGCATTTTGGAGTTGTTTTTAGCTGTCAGGCTCCAGGTCTGATCTAGACAGTTGTGGAGCGCTGAGAGCTCCCACTAAACACACACAACAATGACTCCAGCTTTGCCAGAATCAAGCAAGGGATAGGTACAACTTTCTAAAGGTCCTTCAGAACAAACAGAAAGAACTTGTGATTTTCTGCATGCCAGCTTTTGTGTGTATGCCTGCTGAGCATGATCCCTAAAATTACATGGCTTATGAAGGGAGGGAGAAGACAGGTCACAGCTATGTCATGGGGTCAAACAAAGGTGCACTCAGTGGTATGTGGATGAAGGTAAGAGTATCATAGATAAGATAACAACATATAGACAAGAAAAGGTCATTTCTCCTGGAGTCAAGGCATCAATTTTAACCACCAAAACTAAGATAATTTAAATGAGTGTTCTCCATGCCAAGAAAATCGACCCACCAATCTAGACTAATCCCTACCAGGCAACAAGCCATAGGAACCACACAAATAAACCAGAAAATTCAACTATGTACCAAACCGAAAACTGATGAGGTAACCAGGCATAACTTGGACCAGGTTGGTCTTTTCAAATGTCATGATTAAAGATGAACAGAACAGGTAAGCATAGTCTACAGCACCCAGTGCTCAAAGTTGATTCAGAGAAGTGGAATGTTCCTGTTTCAGCCTTTAATGAAAGAGCAAAGGCAAGTCGAGCTCATGGCCTTGCAGATTTTATCACAAGGACCTGTTCTTCTGTGCTTAAGAAGCTGCTAATGATCTGGTTGAATGGGCATGAATCCCTGATGGAAGGATCCTTCAAAGAGAGAACAAAAATCTTTGATTGAGGCTTTGACAAAAATAAAGCACCTTCTGACAGTTTGGGACAAAACCATATCTGAAAGTTGAACATAATTAAAGCATTTATTTCAAACTCTTGTATCATCTACTGGCTATAGGAAAGGGATTGATTTATTGAAAAAGACTGTTCTGGCAAGAGGATGACTGCCAAAATCGAAAAAAAGCTCTATCAACATTTACATGGAAGAAATGTACCACCTGTGGTGTGCCAGGCCACAACTTCTCATTTTCTCTTTTTCTTTTTTTTTGGACAATGCTCTCAGGGGCTAGGAGTTAAGACTTGATCCTTGTGGATCCCTTCCAATTCAGGATATTGTTCGATTCTATGATTTTCTTTGGGGATTATTAAACCATTCTCAGTGCTGCAGCAAGCCTCCTTCAAGAGTTTGGGACAGACTCTACTCTAGGCCAAAGGAATTGTCTCAATGGCCCACCACAACTCAGACCTCATTCACAGTAGAAAGCCTACAGTGCATGAACTCTTCTTGGAGACATCATCCTGAGAAAGAAAAGAGACTGAAAGAAAATAAAAGAGAACCACCTACAAGGGTCCAGTAGCATCAGAGGGGAAAGTTACTCAAAGTCTGAAAAAAAGAAGAAAAAACCCATCTGTCAATTTGCATCCTGGCTCTTGCCAAGTATCCTTTTGTGAGCCTCAAAAACCTGAATTTACCAGAATCCTGCTCTAGCTAAAGCACCACTAGTTAAACAACTTGATCTTAATTGAAATATTTGGTGCCTGCTGATATGTTCAAACAAGTTCACCAGGTCTTGATTATGCGCTGGCAATTAAAGCCATTATGTCAGTAGACAGACAGCAGGTTATTTCATTGCTATTTGACAAAGCCTGTCTATGTGACAGTAATGTAATTAGCAGTAATCAAATACTATTTGTGTGAGGTGTTATGAGTCTGCTTCCTTAGCTAGCAAGATACCTCTGCCAATCGCAGAACACATAAATCTACCTCTGGTCAGACCATGCACAAGATAGAATTAAAGGGAAGAAAACAATGTAACAGGATGAACAAAGATGATTGCTTATTTCAGGCTGAAGTAGTTCTTGAAAGCAAGATTAAAAATTAAGAATTTTTTTTTATTATTTCTGCAAGCTATATATTTTAAGAAGTTAAGCTAAATTACAACACCATGATCAAGGAATATTGCAAAACACTGCAATAATGAAAACTATATTTAGCATTTATGTATTCCCTACTTGAGGAATGCATGCAACTTCTATTAGATGGATAGGTGTTCTACTCACGCATCAAGCAGAGACTAAAGCCTAATAGTGCATTACATTTCCAAAGTGCTGTACAAATATTAACTAATTACTCCTCATAACCACCCTGCATGGTAGGTAGGTGATACATGAAGTGCATGTCTGAGCAAGCCCAAGAGCAAGACAACACCACTCTGTGCTCTTCAACACAGACCAGAAATTAATCACATTTATGCTGCACTGAATTCAGATGCATTCTACAAGAGCAAGAGAGGTACCCATGGTGAGCCAAGTTCACTGAAGACAGCAAGAAAGAAGTAAATTACAGTTCACTCTCTCTCTTCCCTCCTTCCCTGGCTCTAGCGGGCCACTCTTGACAAGTGCAAAGTATTAATGCCCACTGCTTCCCATTTACATTTCCACTGGGGAGAGAGAGCTCTTGAACCCTGGGAAGAGAAAGGAAATATCCAAAGGAGCCTCATCACTGCAGACTTTTCCTCTGACAGTACCACTCCCTTTGATATTTTGATCTTCCCTGCTTTCTGCAACTATTCTTCCTGGCAGGCTTTCTGCCTTCAAAAGCTTTAGCTAAGTCTGTATATCAAAGCTGCAACAGGACTCCAGGAGCAGAAGCTCAGCCCACAATTTGGGTATTCCAATTACAGCACCTGAGTGATTTCTATTTAAATAGTAATCTAGCAGTGAACATACTTCATCATTCCCTGGTGAAAAGACACTAAGTTCTGAACATCCATTCTCAACAGGCCATAGGCAGGTGTAACTTCACAAGCAGAAAACTACTTTGATGCCACGTAAAAAGGTCCCAGGACATACATGTTCAAAGAGCATTTTATAAATATAACAAGACTACACAGCAGTACATTGTGAGACCGGGGGGGTGCACGTGGGGACACAGTTTAGCAATGAACACAGCAGTGCTACATTACCAATTAGAGTCAATGATCTTAGAGATCTTTTCAAACCTTAGTGATTCTATGACAAATGTTAAATCAGTAGGGATAAAGGAAAAGCAGACCAGGTAAGTACTGAAAGCATTACACTGCATCATCACTATTTTCATCACTATTCTGCTTTCCAAAACTCACTCAGCCCAGTACACACCATAGTGAATGGCACAGCAGCAGATGCTGTGGCAAACTAACGCAAAGACATTAATCATGTTTAAGTTTTCCCCAAAGTCTTGGAAGCTTAGTGTCAGAGTTGAGGCCACAGATGAAATCCATGGGTCTTTGACAAGATGGTCTTCTCCATGCAGAGAGGACAAGATCAACCTTCCTTTCTGCACATGTGACCCTGATCTCAGCAGCAGTCATGGGTAGTTTTCCATGGTTGAACTTGCCTGCAAAGTGCCGTGTGCCATTTACAAGCCCAGAGGACGTGGGTGCTTAGGGAGAAGCATGAGGAGGAACAAAAACTCACATTTAAGAAAGACGCTCTTAAAACCATGCTTTGCACCTTTTGGTGTCATATCAAACACATGAACGGACAGTAGGAAATATGAGAAATTTTCTTTAGAGAATGATCAGAGTTTTGTTTAAAAGTCATTCACATAAATTGTAATTCATATGCCAAATCTTCAGCTAGAGCTCAAAACTGGTTCACCCTGACTGCTTTAGCATGCAGGGTTTGGGGCTTGGATGGCAATGAGAACTGTGGATGGCTCAGCTGGTGTGTTTGGTCTTAAAGATAGAAACACATTTGAAACATTCTGTTTGCATTTGCCACAGGCTGCCTAGAAAGTTTACAGACACATATCCTAAATACATATGTACTTGCATCACTTGACCACATCAATGTGAAGTGATATGCGGAATAAATAGACTCCACAACTCAGGTGTAGTTATGAAGTGGGTATGTATTGTCAGCGCCCAGCACAAGCGAGACAGCTCTCGTCAAAACTTGCGCCCCGAGCTCTGGTTTGGAGCTCCATTTTATTTACAAAGGTGTTCCATATACATTACATTGCACAACTTCTTCATGCATATTCAACCTCTAGTCCTGCCTGTTCTCGCCTCGCATGGTAATTAGATCCACACCCTTCTGAGCATGCGTTGTTCCTGCTGGTGGTCGCAGGGGGGTCTCTCGGTGGTCTCTGAGGCTGAAGGAAGTGGTCTTCCTCTCGACTGAACTTTTGAACTTTTCTGCGCGTGCGCTCTGGTCTCTTGGTGCTTATCTGAGTACATCTGCCGATTTGATCAGCTTGGAGACAGAGGAGTCCCTTTATCTCAGCTCCTGTGCTCCCTTGGTATTGTTCTTTATTGCAAGAGGCTTCAGAAATTTGCCTTTTCCTATGCCCTTTGTAGTGTGGCATAGGTTTCTTAACTAAAAAGGTTAAAATTCAACACCCAATCCTGTAAGCTAAAATATAAAAGCTTAATTCATATTGCTAACTCAGATGAACCCCAAAACCCTTCTATTTCAAATGAAGTTTCAATAAGACCGTGTGTAAATCTGCTTAGAAAATAAACTTTCATGTGCCCTAGAGCTTCCTGGACAATAAGTGTACCACGGCACAGGGAAGAAACAGTAGTGATAACAGTGAAGCTCCAGATGCTTGGGATGGAAAACATGAATTTTGGCTTGAACAACTGAAAACTGAATTGAACTTTCTGGGCAGTACTTCTCTGTAAAAATCAGGTTAAGACTTTCCAAATTTGTGTATTCTCAACTGCAGACAGCTTCACCCAATGTGGGTTACAGTTGATTTTCTCTTTATTTAATGTGATTCAGAATCCTCTGTGGTAGCAAACACAGCCTTTGCCCGAGATGGGTGCCCCAGCACCGGCCAGTTTTACCTCACGTGATAGAGCAGTGCCTCTCCTAACATAAGGCAAGCACAAGTCTGCAGGAGGTAACAATAACTTCGTTCTGCATTGGAACTAAGAACTTGTGTATCCTTTTTAGCTGGTTTTCTTTCAAGGATGAAAAGAATTTACCAAAATCTTGTCTTGGTGAGGCATCCACCCATAGGGAAGCATAGGGAACAGAACGGCAGCCTCCTAACCCTGGAAGCTTTATTACGTGCTTGAAAGCCTGCTGTGAGCTCTGCCTTTACATCTCAGTTCTAGGGACAAGTGTCTGCCAGCAGTTTACTCCACTCTCCCCAACCCATTCAGGCCAGGGGATCCACCTTCCCTTTCCTGAACAAATGGAAACCTTGAAACAATCCCTGCACACAATTCCTGCAACGCCAACTTCACACTGCCCTGTCTTGACAAACCGAAGACAACTAAAGGAAATTTCTTCCATACCTTCCCTAAACCTGTTGTTTGATACGGAGAGAGAGAGAGAATAGCACAGAGAAATGAGATTTTGAGAAACTGGTCTCATTTCAAAGAAGCTCTCCTTCTCAGCCAGGAAATATTCAGCAAATATTGTGACCATTTAATTTCTATCCTCTCTCTTCCCCTCAGTCAATAACTATATAATTTCCATACTTGTTGAGGAAATATTCTCTGATCAGCTGAAATTCAGTATAGACAAATGCAAGGTTATGCACATAAAGAACTGTGGTTTCCTCATGCCTGCTGATGGATGTTATCTTAACCCCAACTGCCCGGGAAAATTCTTCAGCATCACTGTAGGCAGCTGAATGAAAACGTCTGCTCTACACAGAAGGACAAAGAAGTGGCAAAGAAGCGGCAAATAAACAAAACAAAAGGATGGGAGAATGTGTTAATACAATGAAATTAAAAAAAAAAAAAAGTAAAGGGGTAAGTAAAGCTTTAATAAACACTCCCCACTCGAATATTTGCTGCCTCATTTCAAAAAGGATACATGTTATTACAGGCATGGAGAAGTTTCCATCTGAGGAAGGATTTTAGAGATTGTAACTATCAGTTTAAAGAGAACTCAGGTCAGGGCTGACATGACAAAAACTATGTCAAATAATACATGCTTTAAGGAATGTCTAGCTCCCTTTTTCTCATTATTTTCCCAAACAGAAAAAGAGCCTGACATTTAATAAAAATACATCTAAAATGCAGTATGATTAAAAATAATGTTCGATGTCTTGTTGAGACACAGTCTTAAAGATTTTTTTTTAAAAATATATGTTTACAGATAGAAAGATTTATAATTTTGCTACAGATTTGCATAGGTTGTCCTTCTGCATCAGCCAAAGGATAACTGAGCTAACCAAGGAGAGAAAGAAATTCCTCCTTGAAGGGGTGTTGATTTGGCATGGCCTGGTTTTTGCTAGTGAGGAAAAGCCATAGAGGTGGCTTCTGTGAGAAGCCATGAAAAGCTTCTACCATATCCGAGAGAGCCAATCTCTGATGGCTCTGAAGATGGACATGGTGCAATTAGAGAGTGTGTCTGTAATAACATATTTAAGGAGAAAATCAAAACAGTACACGTGCAGTTTTTTCCCAGAGGTGGCAAAGTGCTGCCACCAGGGCCATCCCAGCGCAGCATGTGGCAATGCACTGCAGCTGCCATCTTGGTGCTGCCCACGGCAAGCCTTGCCTGCTTGGCCATCCCTGACCAGCTGTGCTGCGGGCAGAAGGGCAGGGGCGGTGGCAGCTTTTCCTTCCCTGCACCCTGCATGAGGAGAGGCGTTAAATCACGCCGGCGCTGCCATGGCCAGCACTGCCTGCGTGATGGCGGCAGGGCTGCCTGGCCGGTAGCGGAAACATGACGAGCAACTCCCTGACGTGGAACCCAGACGAGATCAATCTCTCAGTGCTTTGGGATCCTGCAGGACTCTTTGACTTGGTGGAACTTGTTTGCGATGGTACCTACAGGCAGCAGTTTTTCTTCTAGTCAGAGAAGAGAAGGAAGTGAGGACATGAGAGGGAAAACAACATGGCGGCACCAAGGTCAGTGGAAAAGAGGGGGAGGAGGTACTCCAAGTACTGGAGCCAAGATTTTCTCTGTAGGCCGTGGTGAGGACCATGGTGAAGCACAGTCTCCCTGTAATGCATGAAGTCTGTGGGGGATGCAGAGATCCACTCGCAGTCCATGGGAGAAGTGCTCACATCGGAGCCAGTGGATGCCAGAGAAAGCTGTGATCTAATGGAAGACCTGAATGGAGAGAGAGAGAAGGCTCCTGCTTCCAGAGATAGAGAAGGAGGGCCCTTGCTTACAAACTAGAGGAGCCTATCCTTAGAGGACTGCACCCCGGGGACAAGTGACCAACACCGCAACAGTTTTGGGAAGACTGTTTGCCTATGGGAGAGACTCACAGAATCACAGAGAAAATACTCTTTTCCCCTGAGAGAACAAAAAAAGATATCAAGTAACGAACGGATCAAAACCCCATGCCCTGTCTCCCTGCGCTGTCAGTAGGAGGGAGGGAAGGGCTGGGTGGGAAAAGGGTGTTTTAAAGGTTTGTTTTGCTTCTCATTGTCCTCTTCTGACTCTGTTAATAATAAATTTACTTTATACCTTTAAATTTGAACCTGTTTTGCACCCAGAGTGTCTTCTCCCAGTCTTCATGTCAACTCATGAACCCTTCATTAAATTTTTTCCCTCTCCTCTGCCCAGCTGAGAGCAAGAGAGGGTGAGCGAACAGCTTTCATGGGTGCTTGGTGTTTGGCCAGCGTCGAACTATGACAGAAGGCCTCACTATAGCATCTCTTGGGACTTCCAAAGTGCCTATGTAAGCTGAGCACCCAGTTCCTTCTGAAATCCATGGCAATTATGTGCTGAGATCCCACAATGCTGTTGACCACCCCCTCATTACCCCCTAAACACAAACACACACCCTCAAATATCTAAAGCTACGCCTATATAGGGTGAGAGACAAGCAGCAATAGAGCCTGGGGAACCAGACCGCTTTGAAAGTAGTAGAGTTCAGCTCAGCATGGGCTCTGTGGATGGTGAATGGCAGACAGGAGGGACAAGTCTCTGCCTCAAGCCACTGTACAGAATAAACTTGGCTGGATCACCTCAGCAAATCCTGTGCCGGGGCTCTGCCCACCACTGGAATGGCTGGAAAGCCAGGGGCCCCAGTCCAACTTTGAGAACAGCCCTCTTCTTTGGTATGTCACACAGCTTCTGTTTGGGATGAATATGACACATCCATGTCTCCAGGTTCACAAGCAACATAACAGGCTTCCCGTTCAAAGCCAAGATAGAATTGCATCAGATATGACTCTGACTTGGTTTTCAAAAAGGCCTAATTCTGCTCTCACTTGAACTTCTCACTAATGCAAATGAATTAACTCCAGCTATATGCTAATACTGCTAAGAATACAATTCAGAAATCACAGAATGCTATTTTCAGGATTTGCTTTTATTTCATGAAAGACCCTTAACTCCCCTAGTCTTTCGAAGTAAGCCAAAACATTCAGATGTTGCTGGTACAAACTGCGTCATACAAGACACAGACATAAAGAGTGAAACAAGTGCTATAATTTAACATTCAAGCAGTCACTGCACAGCCCTTATGTATTGTTGCAAATGAACAAAAATTTAGAATTGACTACTCTTTCCAGAGAAGTACTGCACCTCCCCCAACACGTCCCCCCCGACCCCCCCCAGCCTTTCTGTCTTGTTATTGTTTCCCAAATTGCATAAACCAGTGTCACAGTTTTTGCAATTACAACAAGAATGTATAAATGGAGCTGCTTAGCCTAGAGAATTTCTCCTAACACAAAGAAATCCAAACCACTGATACTTGTTTTCAAGTTTGTTTGCTTTCAAAGCTCCTGATGGCTTCCCGTCACAAATCCTTTCTATCTTTTGCCCAATTACTTGTATACAGAGCTCCCCAGCTCCCCTCTGAGCTCCACTTCAGCACTTTCAGGTCTGAGCTGACCACAGCAACACATGCAGGAGAGTCTCATTCTGCAAAGACAATGATCCTTTCCCATAAGTCAAGGCTGCTCCTGCCAAGCTGAGCTCTTTGCAGGCCTGCCCTTCTAGCTCAGGTTTGACAGCCAACCAAAACCTTCCCTTCATTTCATAAAGGATTCCAGAAAGATGAAAATCTAAGTTCAAATCTCTGAGGAAAGAAGCCATTTTACCCTCCCAGTGGACAGAAAGCAGGTTAGCAGACTTGGGCTCCCTGGTCGCAGTGCCTGAGCACGTACAAGGGAGGGAAAGTCATCTCCTGTCCCTTTGCATGCCATTTGCCTCAGCAGGAGTACCCAAGCTACCCAGAACACAGTCCTCCCCGTGCACACTGAGGCCACTTCAGGAGCATGCAGGAGCAATGTACACAGTGCACAGAGGAGTCCAAAAGGATTTGTATGGATTGTCTGAGGAGAAGGAGACAACCAGCACATACCAAATTCTCCTTGAAGCCCAAGACCGTGTTGTGAGGACAGAGGCTTCTATTACTCTGGGCACAGATAGTGGCAAGAAGCACAAGAGCCACTCTTCTACTGTGACAATACTCTGTCCTATGCGAGTGCAGTTACTGTATTTTTCTTCCCCTTGCACTGGGAGTGACAGCAGTCCATATTGCTCACTGTTCTCCAGGATTTATGTGCCAGAAAATTACAAGCACTCCCTTTTTCTCTTCCTCCCTCCGTTCCTTGCATTTACACACACAGAGCAGATATCCCCTCCTCCTTTCCATTCATCCTGAGTGCCTGCATGTAATACGTAATTTAGGGTAATTTGTGCTCATGAAATATATATATTAATGTACAGAATATAAATAATGATGTTTGTAAGAAATATTCCTAAAAGATCACACTCCGGGCCTAGGGGGGGTCGCACAGATGGCATCAGAGAAGACTAATTTGCAACTCTAAGGACGTAGCCGAGGCGGAGATGGACTTTTCATCAGGAAACACCCAATCGATGAATACTTGATAAAGATCTACGATCGAGATAACGAGAGTCATCAAGAACATTGACTCTCAATACCCAGTTCCAGAAAACCACATGGGCATTCATCATCGGAATTACATTGTCCAGCCAAATGCAGAGAAAGACATGAATATGTGGAGTCTGAAAGGAACAGAAAAGACTCTGCCTCAGGCCAAATAAACTGTATAAAAACTGCTCGAACCAGAGAGCTGGCGTGAACAGAGGGGATCTGAAGCGATAGAGTTCGGATCAGAGTTCAACCAGGGCTGATGCCTGGGCTCGATGCTGTTCCTTAGATTGTGGCTTTTGGAGATAGATTATTTTTGATTGCAAAATCAAAATTATTTCTTATTAATTACTGAATTGGCTTGTAGCATTTATAACACTGCATGAAGCTAGGGAGCACAACTGCACTGCAATCCACACCTGCTCATCACACCAGGCTCTGCTCCAACTCATGGCAAAAAAAGTTTCAGTTCAAGGGGTGGGAGGTGAACAGATGAAAAATATCTGTCAAAGTAATGGGATTAACATCAGCAGTACTGCGTAAACCATCTTGCGGGTGTCTTTTTCTATTCACACTAGCTTAAAGTAATAAATCAAAGCATAAACAAGACACCTCCCCCAGCAAGAGTTACATTAAAGTAATGCAACTCCCAAGGCAGCCCCAGCATCAGTCTATTCCTGTCCTAACACAGAGTTGCAAAATTTTACTCATCCACTCAAGGCAAGTCATATTTTGATGGACAAGTGAAATAAGTAGGTTTTTCATTATGTGTCCCACTAAAAGGTGGACAAATAAATCTTCCTACAGTTATCTTCCATCGTAGTTTTGCTGCTCAGTGTCATGGATATTAACAGCTATTTAAATACATTTGTTTCCCTGCATATAGAAATGCCTTTTTGCACACCAATGAAAGTCCAAGTTTTTGTCTCAGCCGTACTTCATCTACTGATGCGTCCTATTTAGGAAGAGCAAGCTTATTCCAAAGGCATGTAATGAGGCAGTATCAGTCAAACCATCAACAATTCTTAGACCATCCTGAATTCATCTGCTCTTCTGATGGAAAATAAAAAAAAATAAAAAAAATAAAAAAAATTAAAAAAAAGAAAAGAGAATCACAATCAAAGAAAAGCAAGAGACTGTGTTCTCACTTCTCTGTCTCCAGTGTGCATTTGGAATTCACAAAGATCACCGTACAACACTGCTCACAAGAAACTTTAAAAGGTGAGCCCACAATTTACATTAACAAATTTGTCATTTCCAGCAAAATTTGTCCTAATGACTGAAATTCTTTCTTGGTCATAATGTAGAACAAAAATATTTCTGAAGGTTCTTCAGCTTTCTGTACTTTCCTGTTTATAGGAACTCTTTTATATACAACTCTTTCAGAGCTGGAGCACAGTAGGTCACAATTACTGCTTCAGATATTGTGACCTTCCTGTGCTCCCAGTTATGCACATTAATATCAGCTGTAATCCAAGTGTAGTCAGATTCCAAAGGCCTACATCCTTTTAGACTCTGGAATGCATTTTTTTTCACTTAAAATTACAAATCCATCTATTCAATTTAGGGATTCTCTAGTCCTGCCTTCCAAGTACATGTTTTGCTACCTTAACAGAATTAGTCAAAATAAAAATATGCTCCAGTGGTTAACTACCATCTGAAGATTATTTTTTTATCCAGCTCCTTCAGAGAATAAAGAGTATAAAGAGGATTTAAGCACAAAACATGCATAGACTCTCTGTTGCTAGTTGCAAGGAAAAGAAAACACAGACATCAAAGGTACTGCCTAAATACATTGTGGAATAGGTTCCCTCTAACCAGATCTGTGCACTCACACAAAGGCATCTGCCAGCAGAGTTAGCACAGACACCAGCCAAGAGCTATTTTAAAAGTGCAGCTTATGGAGCATTTCTTCAAACCAAGCTGAAAACCGTGGAAAAGGACTCTCTGGCTGGCACGTCTACAAGTATATTCCGGGTCTAGCAGCAGAGCCCTGTGTGACATCCCCGGTTAAGATGATGTGCCAGTGTCATTTCATGGCCGCCTTTTTGGCTGGACACAACCCTCCCGGTGTCCCTGCTGGGTGCCCTGCTGCCACCTTCCACTTCAGTGCTGCCTGGCCACCAGGAAGCCACTCCACACCCTGGCTTTATCTTCAGCCAGTTCCCTTGGCCAGCCTGCATAGCCAAATTTAACCTGCTTTCACTGCGTGCTTGGAAAAGGAGAAATTAAAAAAAAAAAGACAGGATTGTGCTGCCTCTATTTCGAGAGCACAGTATCAGACACTGAACTTTAGAAAAACTCCCCTGGGACTGTTCAGACTAGGGAAAACATGCTGTTTCCAGTGAACTGCCTTCATTCAATTGATTATCACACTTCACTGCCAATATAGAAGCACTTAGCCCCTCACACAATACTAGCAGGCCAAGTAAATGTTACAAACTGCAACACCGTTGCAAACATGGCTTTACTAGGTAGGTCTTAAATGATCCCAAGACAAAAGAAGCTCTATTTTGTTACTAGACTTGAGCTGAGAATTATTTGTAGGGAAGTATAATGTCTTTAATGTCACCATTTAGTCCTCATTTACATGTATCGTATAAACATCCAGCCTCTTATGTGGGTGCAAAGATACAAATTTCAGTGCTTAACTGCAGGCATGTGAAAAGCATGTTAAAAATGCCCTTCTCTTTCTCATTCCATAGGCTCTTTGTTTAAAAGAAGGTGGTGACTGCAAGGATTGATTAACTATATTAATTTGAGTTACATATCAAGATACTCTGTGCAAAACTCTGCATTGCTTTAATTACCCACAGTTTTAACTGCAACTACTTTAGACAAAGTCAATCAATATATTTTCTGCCTGTATTAGGATGTTTTGTTCTTGGAAGACCCCTGGTTTATATCACAGACTCATGCCTGACAGTCAACCTGATGGGGCTACAACCACTAATGACTTGAATTTTTTGGATGTTCTTAGTCCCTACACTGCAAGGCAATTTTCACACAAATACTTTAAATTGAAAGAGCATAAATTTAGATTAGAAGTTAGGAAGAAATTCTTTGCTGTGAAGGTGATGAGGCACTGGAACAGTTTGCCCAGAGAAGTTGTGGATGCCCTATCCCTGGAAGTGTTCAAGGCCAGGTTGGATAGGGCTTTGTGCAAGCTGGTCTAGTGGGAAGTGTTCCTGCCTAGGTCAGGAGTGTTGGAAAGAGACAGTTTTTAAGGTCCCTTCTAATCCAAACCATTCTATGATTCTGTGAACGACAGGGCCCTGGGACTTCACCCCTGCCATTAATACCTGGCAGAGGAAGAAGCTGGCTGAACAGATAAATGATTAATGACCTACATTTCTCCTCCCTTTCTCTCCTGTAGCCTGTAATGCTGGCTGCAATGCTCTCTTTTAGGTAATGTTCACACATTCAAACCACTGCAAGAAATTAAAACCCTGTGTGTTTATAAAGGTGCTTCCTGCATGCGTTTGCTCTGTCCCTCACACCTCTGTTCTTGTGAAGATCACAGCTGCAATAAAAAATATATGATTTTTAACTGTTTGGGGATTATTCTGCCAGGGCTGGCTGCAAATAAATTAAAGGAGGGGTTGAAAGAATGAAGAAAAGCCTTCTCTTCCTTAGAGCCTGCAGCTGAAGCAAAAGAAGAAAGACTGCTCCTTCTTCCCCTATTCCCAACATATACATTCCTGTCCCAACAGTTCCTAGGACGTGACTGTTCATGTTCCAGTAATGAAGATCACACACTGTCAGGGACAGAAATGTTGCATGCCTTAAACATTGTTATGAAGGAGTTTTGCCCATTATAGCAAAAACCGCATAAAGAAGCTACAACCACAGAAGCCCACTCCTCCTTGAAGATTCCTGACTGGAACTTTGGACTATGAGTTAAGCCACCCAGATAAGATAAAGGTGACACTATTGTTCAATTATCTCAGGTCTAGGGAGCAACAAATAACGCTGAAGGAAAGGCACGCATCCACAAGAAAGCCAAACACAGCAGAGAATGATCCCTGGCTGGGTTTGGGGTGGAGGAGACCGCAGCCCACAGAGGCCAGGTTTGTACAGATAATCCTACCCTCCCCCCTCCCCCACCCCCATCCCCCTTCCCCCCAACCAAGGGTGGGGGAAGGAGGTTTCGGATGTGTGGCATTACTTCTGGTTAGAGGCAGTGAACACCCATCCTCCCTTACACATACCAGCCCAGCTATGAAACCCTCAATCCCACAGGCCACATCTCTGGGCAGCTGAGGGGGTGTCATAATCTATCAAAGACCACCAAACCGCTCCCCAGACTCATTGCTGAGGCCTTGCACCACAGTACTGTACATGATGCAAAGTGATGCAAAAGATCCAGTCTGCTGCAAGAGACTCTGTTAAACTGTTTTCCTCCCCTATCCCCCCAACCACCCCAGCAAGGTGCCTGGACATTCCCACCTGGCTTGAGCATGTATTAATCCATTCTATGCTCCTCAGGAGACCCTCACCACTAAGAAGACCAGCTGAAGAGGATCATCGAGATGCCAGTGGGATCCATGGAGTGGTGNTTTGGACTATGAGTTAAGCCACCCAGATAAGATAAAGGTGACACTATTGTTCAATTATCTCAGGTCTAGGGAGCAACAAATAACGCTGAAGGAAAGGCACGCATCCACAAGAAAGCCAAACACAGCAGAGAATGATCCCTGGCTGGGTTTGGGGTGGAGGAGACCGCAGCCCACAGAGGCCAGGTTTGTACAGATAATCCTACCCTCCCCCCTCCCCCACCCCCATCCNTTAATTTGGACATAGGCATTTCAAACAACTTAAAAAACCGGACTGTAACATGCACGTCTTCATGGCAAGCACTGGCCCAGGAACTGATGTGGACTTAAGTGATGTACATCCATGAAAACCTTTTGACTGATGAGCCTTTTTCTCATGAAAAACTTCAGCCAGTGAGAAACCTAGCGGTGCTGAAGCTGTCTTCACATCGTCATGCTGCTGCTGCTGCAAACCCTAAAGCTGAGGCTACAGAACAGTTAGGAACATCCCAAAGGAAGCTATTCTGCAATTGGCACTGTTATAGATGAGTAATGTAATAATTGGCTCTCACAGTTAAGACATAGGTATTATGTGGATGTTAAAATGTATAGTAATGTTATAGTAATATCCTTCCACAGTCCTCTTCCCCCCCCATCCCTTGTAATAGCCTTAGTAGTCAAGACATTTGGAGAAGGCCAGCTTGTCACCAGGAAGTGCGTCATAACAACACCTGACCTCCAGTCAAGATATAAGAAAGCAATCTCTACCAATGGACAGCAGAGAAGGAGTTGACTGACAAAACTTTGGAAGAGGCTAAGGGTACAAAAGGCAGAGCATTCATTTTGTAGAGAAGCACGTGGCTGATAGTCACAGGGGCTCCCAGTGCTGTAATTTTTCCTTATTTAGTGCTTTTGTTGTATTTTTTTTGTTAAGGTATAATAAACCTTTAAAATTTTAAAAGTGAGCAGTTTTTTCTCACAGCACCAATGCCAACCAATGGTTGGTGCTAGGGCCTCTGAATCCCAGTGGAGTGCAATAATGTAGAAGATTGACACAACTGTGAAAACGTTACCCAGACATAAGACTGATACAACTTTCATCAGGTTTTGTGAACCCTCCTGCAGGAGTCAATGGCCACATCATGTCATTGTGATAGATGAGTAATGCACTGGTTAACTCTCACAATTACAGGGCAAATATTATGTATATGTTATGAGGAATTTTATAGACTTATAGTTAAGTTTCATACCCTCCCCCCCGCCTTGAATTGTTATCAGAGGATGGCCTGTAGTTGGGGCATTTGGGCAACACCTGACCTCCAATCAAGATGAAAGAAAGTGATCTCCACCACTGGACAGCAAAGAAGGAGTTGATGGATAGAACTTTGGGAGGAGCTAAAGGGTTAAAAGGCAGAACATCCATTGTGCAAATGAGCACATGGTGGAAAAAAATCCTTTGCTCTCAGAGTTATATTATTTTCTTTGTTCAGTCTTCTGTTGTATTATTTTTGATAAGGTTTTAATACAACTTTTAAATTTTTGAGAGTATCATTTCTCACAAATGGGGACTCATCCGGGATATACACCTCGTCCCAGTAGCCCTAGGAGTTTTCAAAACAGGTGTGCCCCCCCCACACAAGTTATGTAGATTCTACCAGACTCTCCCAAGACTACCAGTGGTCACAGGCTGGAAACCCGAAGACACTAGGAGACTCAATAAAGATAAAAGAGGAAGGGGAGGTGAGTACCATCCTCATAACTATTTTTGGCCAGATTGTAATTCCCTAATTTCGGGCGTAAGAAAGTCAGCTTCAGACAAGTACTACACTGGACTTGTCCTGGTCTGTTGAAGCTTCAGGATAATGGACAGTCAGAACTAAATGGTGGCCCCTGTGGCCAGTGGGATGCGTGAAATTGGAGGATTTGTGGGGACTGGGGAGCACTGGGGTGGGGAGCTGCGGCATGTTTCCCAGCCCACCCGCACAAAGGGAGTTGGTGTGGGGCTCCACGTGGTGTGGTGTCTCGCGCAGTGGCCGGAGCGGGGGCTGCCTCTGGTGCAGAGCCAGCGCTGTGGTTTCTAGAGCCAGCTGAGGCTGGGCTGGAGGTAGGGTGACCACCAAGGGGTTTGCAGTGGGGGTCGCCCATCAGGGAAGACCATGCTCAAATCAGGGCAGGCGGAGTCGCTGGGCCAAGTCAGGGTGAGCAGAGCCACTGAGCCAAGCTGGGAAGGTCGGGGCAGGCCAGCCACTGAGCTGAACAGGGAAAGCTGGGGCAGGTGGAGCCGCTGAGCTGAATCGGGGTAGGCAGAGCTACTCAGCCACATCGGGGCGGGTGGAGCTGCCAAGCCAAATCAGGGTGGGTGGAGCCGCTGAGCCAAACTGGGAAAGCCAGGGCAGGCGGAGCCGCTGAGCTCAATCAGGGCAGATGCAGCTGCTGAGCTGAGCTGGAAGGGCCAGAGCAGGCAGAGCCGCCAACCTGCGCTGGAAAAGACAGGGCAGGTGGAGCTGCTGAGCTGAATCGGGAAGGGCGGAGCCGCCGAGCCAAGATGGAGCTGCGGGGCTGAGCTGAGAAAGTTGAGGTGGGCTGGCCACTGACCTTAATCGCAGCAGGGCAGAGCTGCTGAGCCGAATCGAAAAAGGCATGGCAGACCGGCCGCCAAAGCCGAGCCAAGTCAGATTGGTGACAGAGCCACAACCAGGTGAGCCAGGTGGGGCAGGGAGCAGAGTGTGACTGTGGGACCAGAGCATTGAACCAAGAAGAAGGGGAAGGGCAGGGACCAATCCAGTGATACGGAAGTCCCTGGACCATAAGTGGTTATTTTACTTCTTGGAAGAGAGGTAAAGTTTTTTCCCTCTCTCTTCCCTTTCCTTCTCTTTCCTCCTTTCCTTTTTTCTTTTTTCCCCTCCTTTCCTTTTCCCTTCATAGGGAGGCAGGCTCTGTTGGGAGGGCCTGTGGTTGGAAAGGACGGCTCTGTTGGGGAAGGGTCTGTGATCAGCCAGTCAGGATGGGACCATGGGTGAGTAGGGAATCCCCAAAGGGAGAAGCAGGAATTGAGGAGGTACCAATAGGTATACCCCCATATAGCCCACTAAGAAGGAAACTAGTCCGGTGGAAAAATGACCCCAATAACAGAGATAAGGACGAGCTCAAAATGATTCAGTACTGCATGGTAGAATGGACCAGAAGGGAAATTAGGAGCAATCATGTACACTGGCCGAGATATGGATCAGATGACGGATGGATATGTTGGGAAACATCCATGTAAGAGCTAAGAAACCATTCAATCAGGAAGAGAGTGACTACGCTGCCTGCTGGGAGGGGGAGACTTCACCCTTGAAGGTGAGCATGTTTAAGGTATCAGAAAACAAAGCCTGGGACCAGTTAGAACACTTGCTTCCCCCACCTCCAGTAGCCCCAAGTGCACCTCCCTTGCCCCCCAGATGGGCCTAGCCAAAACACCAGAAACAGAGTGGCACAATGAGAGGAAAGCAGATCAGGGGATGGGAGCCAAGCAGTGGGATTATATTCCCTGAGGGAAGTACCACTGGGTGGGGTGCAGGGAGGAATTGGATTTGTAACCATACCTCTCAGTTCCTCTGATGTGAGAATGTTCAAGAAAGAATTAAAATGATTACTAGAGGACCCCACTGGATTAGCAGAGCAGTTAGACCAGTTTCTGGGGCCCAATATTTATATATGGGAAGAGATGCAATCAATAATGACCATGTTATTCACACCAGAGGAAAGACAGATGATCCAGGCAGCTGGGATACAGATATGGGAAAGGGCGCATGTGCAAGGACCTCCAGGGGACCTGAAAATGCCCACAGTGCACCCCAAGTGAGACCTCAACAGCACTGGGGGAAGCCAAGACATGGAAGAGTATAGAACATTAATTATAAGGGGTATCAAAGAAACAGCTCCATGAAATCAAAATGCTCATAAAGCTTTCAATGAGCAGCAGAAGAGGGAAAAAACCCCAACTGAGTGGCTAGGAAGATTGAGGAAAAATATGAAGCAATATTCAGGGGTTGACCCTGATACAGTAGCCAGACAGATCTTGCTAAAGATAAATTTTGTCATTCATGCTTGGCCAGATATATGGAGAAAGTTAGAAAAGTTAGATGGTTGGCAAGAAAGGTGGCTAGAGGACCTTTTAAGAGAGGCACAGAAAGTGTATGTCAAGAGGGATGAAGAAAAGACCAAGGCGAAAGCCAAGGTAATGGTAACTGCCATTAGGGAAGGAAACCAGCACATAAAGAACAACCCATGTAAAGGAGGGGGACCCCAACTGTGAGAAGATAGCCAGAGGGGGGATGCAGGTTGTTGGGTCTGGACACAAAAAGAAGAGTTTGGGAGACAATGTATACTTGTGCATGTGAAATGCTTAAGAGACACAGAAAGTTACTTAGTGTGGTTTGATCAGCAAAAGGCTCAACTTTCTGCAGAAAACATTAAAACGCTTCTGAAGCAGAAAATGTCACTGCTGATAGAAAATTTTGTAAATTGACTGCTCTGTGTTTCTTGAGCATTGTTGGGGTTTGGGACTTTTCCTTTTGTTTCTTACTCTCAGGGAATTTTCTCCCATATGTTGCTAAGAGACAATAGCAACCAGTACTTAAGAGACAAAAGAAGTTGTCAGACTCAGGGGAAGGGTGCAGCTGGCTACTCTCTTTACCTGGGCAGTTTTCTCTTGCAGGGCCAGAGATAGCTAGAGGTTTGGGCTGTGGGAAGGGGCTGGGAGCAGCTCCTCGCTCTCTCTCTCTCTCTCACTCTCTCCCGCTTGTCAGCATCAGAAGTGGTCGCTGTGGAGAGGATTCACCAGCACTGTGGGGCTCCATCTCCTGCTGTCTTCTTCTACCATGAGTGGAGCTCATTGGGATCTTATTAATATCTGACCTCACTAAACAAAAGACCTTCACCATCCACTCGGGTGCCTCAGGGGAAACCCTGGGACTCTGAGCCCTAAGCCCCTCCTGGAGAGCCTATCCCGGCCCTGTTCAGGAGCGTGCTTGCTACTACATGTGAGCCTGCCCTGCCATTCCAGCCGCTGCTCCAAGGTTCCCGCTGCAGCCCATTTTCACCATCCAGCCCGCCCACCACTACCATGTGAGGGAGGTGTGGGGGAATCATCGCACCCGCCCTGCCAGGAGCCACCAGCGCCCCTGCCGGCTGTGACCGTAACTGCACCGAAGGGGAAAGCACCCGACAGCCGAGAGAAGGCTGTGGTTGGGTTTCTGGTTCTGTTCTGTTTGTTGTACTGCCGCTGCTGCTTGTTTGCCTTGTTATACTTACATACACCAGTGAAGAACCTGTTATTCCTTTTCCCATATCTATTCCTGAAAGCACCTTAATTTCAATGTTATAATAATTTGGAGGGAAGGGGGTCATATTTTCCATTCCAAGGGAGGTTCCTGCCTTCCTTGGCAGACACCTGTCTTTCAAACTGAGACAAGCATAAACACCTATGTACCCATGTATCAACATACTAGGCCTGTTTCTTAGATTCCCTAGCTCCCATGCCAGCAGTAACGTTCATGGAGCTGCACAATGCACTGCACCAGAGTGCTCCCTCATTTGAACTCACTCTCCCCTAACACAGGAAAGCTTTCAGCTGAACTGCTCCTGAGTTCAGCTGTGAATGATAAACAGTGGGAACAGAAAGCGAATGGCAGGAGATCTGTAGAGGTGCCTGTCTCCCTTCCCCAAAGCCTCATGCTGGATATAAGCAACTGGAACAACCTTGACCTTAGTGTACTCTTTGCCCCAGTACTTAAAGCATTAAACACAACCAATTTCTACCATTAGCTTTATTTAGAAACCACACTGTTCACCACCAAAAGAAGAACCTCATCCTCATGGTCACACTGAGTTGGGTTCTGTGGTATTATTTAAAGATAAATGACAAAAACCAGAAGCTCAGCTCTGTGTCAAATTACAAAGCTGAGTTCCTGAAATTATGTTTGGTCATTGTTTTTTGGTTTTTTCTTAAAGGCAGCAGTCACCTATAGAGCCTCCCCGAGTGCACTGAACTGTGTACAAGCGCCTCACCAGCCAAGGACAGTTTCTTCTCTTGCCCTCCTCCCACAAGTAGTCCCACTGGTGTAAGTGGAATTATTTGTTCAACTGCAGCAAATGCTCTTTGACAACAAATATGTCCTTCAGTGCCAAAAAATCCCAAAACTAAAATGCATGACCTGAAGAGCTGGTAAGAAATTCTCTCCTCACAAGGATGTGGTGCATGGCAGAAACAGGGAGATTTGATGTGAAGATGTCTGCCTATGATTTGCAAGGCATTTCCAAGACTAACACTATACCAATTCCTGTGTGGATCAGGATCATTCCTGACTAAAGTTCCAGTTCAGGAGCTTCTGATACATTTCAAGTTCTTTCTTATTCAGGACAGCAAATTCACTACATGGTTAAACAAACACATGCACAGAGGCAGAGGACTGACTAGATTATAGCAAGAGACTTACTACATCATCTCATCTTTAAGAAATTGCCTTGATCAAGGTCAAAAATCTTGGAAACACAGAGAAAAAACACACTGTCAATGCCCCTATGGTGCTAATTCTGTGAATAAAGGACTCCAGCGTTCAGTGCTGTCATTTCTGTAGCAGTCATGATGCAGAAAAACTCAACTTATAAATAAAAAGTCCAAAGATGCCATAAGAATCCTCAAGTCTCTTAACAGTTCAATTAAATACTACCCTAACTTTAAAGGCTGTAATTGACTACCGGTTATTTTAAATGTGTCTTCAAATTCTGCTTTAAAAAATGCCTTTTCCTGTGAAAAATCAAGAATTCCATCTGAATCAAACACATGTTAAGAGACTTTGTTGTCTTCCACTGCAATGTATTAGCAGAGATCCAGGTTGGCTTCCTCCCCCTTTTCTGCTTATTACCATCAGTTTTGAGAACTGATTAGCTGTGGCTGTTATTCATTAGTTACATCTCCAAAATCTGAATTATAAACATCCCAGTGAGGTCTTATCCTAATCAACCTATTTTGAGTCTTGCAATTAATGCTAACACCAGAAAAATAATTGAACAGTGTACATTTAAAGACAACCCCCCCCGCCTTCCCACAAAAATCCAGGCTTAGATATGCATGACAAGGAAGACTAAAATAAAACCTACAGACTGCCATTGCTGCTGTAAATCCTTCTTCCATGTTCATTGCAGCCAGTTCAGCTGGTTAATACAGGTGACATAATGGGTACACAGTAAATAGGAGGCAGCCATCAGTGATTTTGCTGATGGGGTCAGAGGTTACACAGCTGATAGCTCTCAGGAGGACAAGAACATGCAGGCATGACAGATTAAGTGACTGCCATTGCCTGTGTGCTTCCTCTGAACACTCAGCTACGGATGATAATCAATTACTTGGAGCTACTAATGATACTGATCAAATGCCCTTAGCACTCAGCAGCTTGAGGGTTACCACCCCGATACCACAGGCTAGCCACAGACAAGAGGGGAGAAGAGGCTGGTATCAGAAAAATCCCCAAAGTCAACAAGCAAACCAGCTTGTTCCTTCTTTGCCACCCTGCTTAAAATGATGAAATAAATATTTGCTTAGAAGTAAGTGTGTTCTTTCCCATAAAACAATACAACTTGGAAATGCTATGGCAATCTGTAGGGCCAGCAGTTCACGTAGAGGGACTCCACCCTGCTTCAAGAATGATCTGTCACAGGAAACTAAATGTATTACCACTGTACATATTGGCTTCCAGAGGTCTGTGTAACAGGTCACCTGTCTCCTGACATTACTTCCCAGGCCTGACCTATGATCCAGGGTGATTTGGCCTCCTCATCATTATCATCAGCTCAAGATATTGATCTCTTTCCAACTTTTGCAGCTAGGGAAAGTAAAAATTTTGCCCCAGAAAAATATAAATGGTTTCAAAAGAGTGTAAGATTGGGGCAAACATTTCTTAGTTTGTCTCAGGCATCCTAAACCACAACTCCTTTTAAGGATTAGGACAGGGGTGAAGGTTTGGGGTTTGCATTTTGATTTCTAGATAACTAAGACCTTGTTCTACTGCTTTAACTGTAGAGGTTATTTATTCCCTATTCCTATACAGAAAAATGATTAATTGCACAGAGATATAATACCAAGTCAGGAATAACTAAAATTATTATCTTAATTTTAGGGGACTATACCGTCTCTTTAAGGGGCTAAACGAAAAGTAATGCTCTGACAGAGGAAATCAGTTCTCTAATTGGAGTAAATAAAAACAGTACATTAGATCAGACCTCCTGTCCTGGATGGTCCTTTGCTCTCAGAACTGGGCATTTGAAACCAAAGTTTCATCCCTTGGGAATCAGCCTCCCTTCTGTTTTAGGGCAGACAGTCCCACAGCAACACTGACTGATCGTATGGATCTGTTAGCAAGATGGAACATACTCAAAAATGTCTTTACAAGTACAATGTATTTAATCACCACAAGAAAAATAAATTTTGAAGAAATTGCCAAACAGAACCATCTGAATAGAATTTGTAGCAGCTAGTTCTGCAGATAACTCTGTATTCCCTAGGAACTCTTTCCCTGAATGCAGAAAATTAACTGCAGAAAATGTCTTACTTTTCAAATAATTATAAACCAGCAAATTAATACAGTGTGGATCTGTACCACTGAGTTGTTTTTGCAAACTGGGTGCGAAGATTCCTCCTCATCTATTCTGGAGCTACCTCATCAGTGAGCAGCAGCCTGGGACATAAGGCAGTGTATTCCTGCTTGAACAGCAGGGGGGAGTTTCAACCGGCAGAATGCAAGAACTATTGGGATTTTTAGCTAAAATTTGCTCATTGAACATAGAATGAAAAGAAGAATCCTCACTACAATGCACAGTGAGGTGAACTCTTAAGAAAGAAGCTTGTACTAAGAGCCCTGCTTAGGTAGTAATTATTCATTGCCAATAAAGCAAATTATGCCAGCAATGATGGTTAATCCCTTTTTTCCCTCCCTTCTTCCTGCAGAAAGTGGCACAGGGGTGCTTCACAACTGCCAGTTTTAAAAAGCTCAGTTCTAGGGCTCAAGATACCCCAGAAGGGGTATTCTTTTTTCAGAAGGGAAAAAACTTCTCCTATCTCCAAATGTTCCGGCCTTCCAGTAACTGCTGCCTGAAGCCAACAAGTTCAAGACATAAAGCCAGTCTGCTAGGGAAAATCAAACTTGGTCTGCACAAAATGACCTTGTGCAGCAGCAGGTTCAGCACAGGGTACCTACAACTCAAACAGTCACATCCCTACCTCCCCATTACTGCCTAAAATAATGACAGCAAACTGGGGCTTGCCTTAGAAATTGTAGGCAAAAGGGAGGTTTTCTTGCTGCCCTCAATGAATGGAAAGGTGTAGTCAGCCACTTAGTGGACCACATAGTGGTAAATAGAAGGGCAAGACATTAATATCAACACAGGAAACTGCAATTACACATCAGCCAAAAGGTTTTCAGTGTAAGTGGAGCCAAACACTGGTGCAGGTTCCCCAGAGAAACTGTGGAGTCTCCATCATTGGGGATACTCAAAGCCCAATTGAATAAAACCCCCAACAACCTGAAGCAGCTGGCACAGCTTTAAACAGTGGCTGGCCTGGATGACCTTCAAGAGCTGCAACTACTTGATCCTCATTCAACAATACAAGTTTTAAGGAAAGAACCTACACAGCTCTGGGGATCTCTTCTTGCTTTTAGCTGTGGAATACAGAAGGACAGCACAGAACTGGAAGGTGAGAACAGAGAAACACACACTCTCATGACTTCAATAATTATTTCAGTTGAGAATAATGAAGGCACAAGAGTATCTTTTGTTCTGCTATATCTGGACTGCACAGGTGTGGATACCTCCAGTTGTTACAGTGGATCCTGATATGTGGTTAGGGTTTACAGGCACTCCCAAAACAAGCATGAGCTTGTGCCAGCTTGAAGGATGTTACTCAGGTGCTTTTTACTAACATAGAATGCACTCACTCCAACATATGCTGTCACATACATTCAAGGAAAACAAAAACCAAAAAACAAAACAACAAACAACAACTCTATGCTCAATTAAAGTATATTAAAAGGCAAAAATGAGGGAAACAAATCCTGTCCTTGTGAGAAGACGTTAAACCAATGAGGAATGATTTCCCAGAGAGCCTGTTGGTCACAAAATTCTGAGAACACACCAGAGAGGCAGCTACTTTAATGCAACTTGCTAATGCCATGCATTAAGTGATTCTTGTTCTTACTGCCTGCTCTATCTCAGGGATCCTTTGAGCCAATTACTAGTAACCTGCTATTGCATTCCATTAAACAATTCAACTCTCAAAAAAAGGCAATAAACTAACCTTTCCTGTAACAGATTCAGGCGACTCATTCTCCTCACCACTCCACATTCTCAGCTAATATACAATACGAGAAACACCAGCGTTCTCTCCACAGTATTAGGTATATAGTATAGAGATGCATATGTCAGGGTCTGATATGCCACAAATATTATCTCTGGTAAATCAGTATTTTGAGCAAACATTTCAGAAATAATTCCTATCATTTTAGGTCCTCCAGAATATTCAGTTCACCAGGTAATTGCAATTCTCTCTTCCCTCATTCATCTGTGTTATAAATGCTCAGAGCCAATTCATCCAATCAAACAAAATCGTTTTATTTGACAATATTTTTGGTATAATAATTGAAAAGAGCCACAATGCAGGAATGCAGAGTTGAGCCCAGGAGTCGACGCTGGGTGAACCATGACCTGACTCGATAGCATCAGATTCTCAATGTTCACGCCTGGTGTTCTGGTCCGCTCAGCTTATATACAGTTTATTTCGCCCGAGGCCGAATGCATTCAAATCTCTTCTGTCTCCGCATATTCATTTTTTTGTCTTGCTCTGCATCGGTTTGGACAATGCTGTTCCCGGAAGATGTTGAATTATTGATGCGTTTATCTGGGTCTGGGTGTGGAGGGGAAATTCTTTGATGATTGTGATTATCTGAATCAGATATCTTATCGGGTGCTGACGGCTGAGAGGAAGGCCCATCTCCGGATTGGCCATGTCTTTAGAGTTGGTAATGAGCTCCCTCTGGAACTTGCCGGCAGACGTTGCAAGCATCCCCCTCTGCCTGGATGTGTCTTGTAAGAAGCGTGTCTTACATAGATTCCAGTTTAGCATTTAATACACACACATATATCACATATATACATTTTATGGGCACGAATTAAACACCTGTATATAACATCTGGATGCTCAAATGCAGCTCTCAAAAACGTGCCTTTATCTTCTTTATCTTTCCCTGGGACAAGAAAACTAGTTTTGCATATTGAATCATTATTTGTTTCCATAGATGTCTCTGGGTTCCTCTGACAGCTTTATCTTACTGATGAGGATAAGCATTTTTCCAAAAGCTACCGCCAGACTGCCCTCACTCCCAGACGTCACAGGATGTAGTTGGCAGAATCTGTCAAATATTACTCACATGGTCTGAGGGATCCAAAAATCACAATTGATAGTTTCGAAAACACAGTTGATACACAGCAGCTTTGCGTAGGTCCACTTCACCACCAGCACACAATCACTTCTTGCCTTTTTCTTTCTCCTGGTCGCCATGGAATTATTAATTTGAAAAACAAATTAGAAAGTAGTAGTGATATGACTTCAATATTTCTGCAAATAATTCTTGTTCAGATTCTGCCAGTACTCATGTCTAGAAACTTTTTGAAGCATAAAGGAAACAAACTAAAAGATGTTAATTATTTAAAGTTTAACCAGAATCTTGTAATGATTTGGGACTTCAATAGAGACTGCTTATGCTGGCATCAAAATCTGACTCTGGAATGTTTATTACCAGTCACCAAACCCTGTGTGTAGGCTCATGCACACACATACAGTGCAGCTAAGCCTTGCTACCATGCCTGGTCTTCATGAGTGAGAAGATGAAGTGGCTGTGGCACTTGAAAATTATCCAGGGTATCCTTTCTAGCAAAGATAAATACAACGCTCATTTCAAACCTGTGCTGTTGTGAACTGCACACTGACTGACACCAGTAGATGAAGCTTGTGTGTTTTCATAAGACACTGCCTAAAAAACTCTTTTTTAAAAGAATTAAGCAAAATTATTCAAAATGCCTTCTCTTAGGCTTTTTCAATCAGTAGAAGTGTTTGTGTGCACACTTGTGAGCTGGTGCTTGCAGTGTGCCTGCAGTTTTGCTATTACTGGGAGGCACTTTTGTACTGAAGAAGAAAAATTCTTCCATTTAAAACCTTTGCTGAACCTTTGCTGAGGTTCATCTCAAATGTAGCACCATGTCACCTGCAGTGATAGGTGAATCACTGCAGCTAGAATACATAGGCTCTCGTTCCAAACAAATATAAACACCAAAGAAATCAAAACTAGAAACTGAGAAGCTGTTTCTCTTCTTGCATTGACAGGAGTGCTTTTTGAAGCATGTTTTAGATCAGGCCAGCATTCCTGAAACCCAAACAGCTTGCTCAGGCTGGTCTATAGCTGCTGCAAGACTCAGGAGCCCCACAGCAGCTACAGCACACACTGGGGTATTGCTGTGCTTCATGGATCTTTGCAGGTGGTCAAAACTGTTAGTTCATCAAGCATCATCTGCATGTGTCATTTTCCAGACGGAACCAGCCAGGATCCAAGCCAATTCTAGGCTCAGTTCCTCTGAAGTGTTGCCCAAGTCACAAGTCTGACTGGATGCTTCATCTACCTCGCTGCAGTCAGTGTAGCTAAGAGAGAGCAGGACACAAATATATCCCTGTCTGCATTTCCCAAAGGATCTGTCAGTGAGAGATACTAAGCTGTCCTTGCAAACAAGCAATTACTGACACCTCAAGACCTTTGTCTGCAGAAGGTTACTTGGCATGGCTGCAACTTTGGAGGCATTTTTCAATAGGCCATTTTGGGATGCAGCCAGATCTTTAGAAGGTCCTGTAATTTCAATAATGAAATTAAAACCATAATTTAGAAGTTGTGAGACTGAAGGAAAAGAGACATGGGGCTAAGTAATGCCTGCTCGCATTTTTTCTTTATGACATCTCTCAATCTGCTAAATAAAAACCACACAATTCTTCATGATCAAGAATGCAAATCACAAACCCAGCTTCTTGATAAGTCAGCAAGCATAAAACTGGGAGTCTTAAAGGGATATATATGGCTAAATAGAAAATACTACTTGTTCTAGAAAAACTACCTGAATGGACTCATTTCATCCATAAATCCAGTGTTTGCCATGCTTAGTGGATCGGGACTGGTGTATTTAAACCAGCTAGAATCCATAGAAATATTAAAAAAGAAAAAACCAGAAAAAATGAAAAAGCTATTTATATATTAGATAGAACATTTCGGTCCCAGACAGGACTAGGATTCTTTTGAGAGATCTGGGAATACACACTGGTTAGGACTTCATTTCCCCTGAAAAGAGAAAAACAGAAAGAGGGAAGAAGGCCCTTCCTGCCTTATGTGATTCTGAAAAACCTTCCCTTGAATCACACATAAATTCAGTGGAGGCCAAGTCTTAAGGTCAGCTTTTCATGCATGGGGTTTATATGGAGAGCAAATTCTATATATGCCAAAGGCCTGAGAAACCAGGACTCATACGAAATCAGAACATATTTGGCCCCAACTCAGCTTTACCATCAATCATAATTCAAATGTTAATGCAAAGAGTCAAAGTCCTTCATTAAAAGTCAACTTCTAAATTCCAACTAATATGAATTTTAACTACTGATTTATAATCTCATGTGTCTCTTCAATGAATAGGAGTAAAGAATGAAAACCAGATCTGCAGCAAAGCCTTGCATAGAAAAAAAGCTGGAAATGGCTGCTGTACAGTCACAAATTATATTGCTAATGTGGTCTGCCAGTTTTACTTGAGTCCCATAGCTGAGGCTTAATCACATCTTTGACACAGCTAAATTGCTAGGATACAATGGGACCTGTAGCTAATAGCATTACTTCATAAACAGACAAACTCCTGTATTCCTAAAGTGATTATAAGGAACTCCCATATACTTTACATGACCTGCATCTGCTTAACCTGTTCTGAGGCAACATCACAAGTAACCAGCCTGTTTTGTGTCTTTATGGCTGGAAGGGATCAGACAGTGCTTTGCAATAGGCACTTTCTGCTGCTCTCAAATGATCTCTTGGTTTACATTGATATTTAACACAACAACAACAGGGAGCAGGAAGATTTTGTTCTTATTTTTTACAAGAGAAAACAAGATAGTCTAGATAGCACAATCACAGCTAGTAGTGAGGACATGGGGCAGATAAAAAAAAGTAGACTTAAGCACTGTGCCTAGCTTCCAAACTGGTGTCACAGAAACTCCCAACCCTGAACTTCATCACTCAGTGCTGGGAAACTGCGTCCCAACGTGGCCAGGCTCAGGGAGGTACCAGCTCTCTGGCATCTCCCCCAGCACCGTCGTATCCACAATCTACCCTTTTTTTGCGAGCTCCCTAACCTTTTTCTGTTAAAACCAGTCATTCTTAGGAAATACAGAACACTTAACTAAGTTAACTGAAGCCAGCTGATTATTAGCTAAAGTGAGGGTTCCTGAGCTCAGGGACCCACACAGTCAGTTCCATCAGGACCTGGCAGCCCTTGAGAGCCAACCAGGTGGGGGAGCATTGCCAGGAGCATCCAAAAGAGATTTAAGTGTCTCCAGGAAGTGTGGTGAACAGGAACAAGCAAAAAAGGCATGACAGAGAGGTAGGGCTCATAATTTAGAGAGTCAGTCATCACCTAGCAGTCTGAAAGAGGACTAACCATGGTTTAAACATGGTCAAAAGCTACTATCAGAAGGAATGTGATGACCCAGACATGTCACATGAAGTAAATAAAATTCAGAGACTCCTGATTACACGTTAGGTATACAAAGTGTTAAAGTTTATGGTTGCACTTCATTGATTGTTGTACGTTAAATAATATCCTGAAGTGTTTGTACCCTGTTTGTACCCCCTCCCCAAAATGTTTGTATCCCATCCTGATCCCAGACCCTAGTTACATACCTTGTAAGCAGCATATTGTATGTTCCTTTGCCCTCTGTCATTCCCTGGTTCACTTCCCCTGGCCCCACTTCCTGTTTCCTGTTAGAGACTAGCCTGCCTGTCAAACTGTTGCCACCGCCTCTATGAAAATGACTGGAACTCCCATAAAGCTCTGCTGCCACCGGAAGCTGAGTTCCTACTAGAAATCCTAGACAAAGACGAGCCAACACGAGATCCAGATGTATAAAAGATGGCACCACATCAGCAACATTCCAAGGTATTTGTAGATAGCTTCGAGATCTTCACTGTAACTTCAGGACGCCCAGAGAGAGAGACACCCCCGGACTAGACAAGCCAAATCAAGTTCCTGGGAATCCCGTGAGGGCAAACTCCTGGCTCTGCAGCGGCTGTGCAGCTGAGTGGGAGGACCGAAGCTCCTCCTTGGCAGAATGGGAGTGGTGCGGGCAATCCCTCAAGCTTCCCCATTTTAATAAAGGCATATAAAGGAGTTAATAACTATCTCCTGCCCTGTTTATTTGTAACATCACATATCAACATGCAGCTGTCCAGGTCTCTAGCTGCAGTGAATGTCTGAGCTTGTCACCAATACTGGAGTGCAGCGGAAGCAACACCTGCTCAAGGCGTGAACAGGGGAACAATCTGCTCAGCCCGGTGGCACAGCTGAAGGAAGTCGTGGAGAGGCCAAAGAGTATCAGGCAGCCCAAGAGAGGTAGCTCACTGAACTGTAGTTGGTGTGCCCTGGTGAACAACCTTCAGAAACAGGGTGTCAAGCTGCAGGAGACAGTCAAAAGACTGAGAGATATTGTGGAGGCTCAGAGGGAATTGGTCTGCTGGTTCCAAGCCCCTCTGGTGGGGGAACCACACCCTGCTGAGGACAGGCCAAAAATTCATATCCTGGCACACATAAAGGGGAGAGAGGGAATAAACATCGGAGCTTGGGAAGTAGTGGGGGGAAAAGCCTACAACAACAAAAGGAAGAGGAAAGGAACTAACAAAAGGAAGGGACTTCTTCACAGCCAGACATTTCCACCCAGCTAAACATGCTCAGTACCACTTCGTAGCTCTGCAGGCTAATGAGGCAACGCCCACACACCGAAAGAACAGCCAGATATAAGCAAAACAGCCCAATCTGCTCCACAAATACAGAAATTAACAACTAGTTTAACCAAGAAAAGGCAGTGGGTGATAGTAGCAAGTGATTAAGAGGTCCAGAGGCTCTGTCAGCCTAAGCTAAGCTAAATGGAGGTGAGCCAGGAGCCTGGATCAGGGATGTTACTGGCCCATTTGACAAAGAAGGAAAAAAACCATCTTGGGTCAGGAACTTGCTCTACTGGTGAAGGGGATTTAAACTGCATTTGTTAGGGCATCTATCCATCCTAATCTTGCCAGTCAGATGCCAAAACTTGTAATGGATGCCTGGAACAGTGCAAAGGGATTCCACATGCTCCTCTGTCCTGGGTTACAGAAGGCGAGTGTTAACGTGGGGTGTAACCAAACTCTGTATTCTACTTACCTCTACTGCCATTTCTGACGAACTGTTAACGGTGCATCACTTGCAGTAGCTGCCCAGTGCACACCTGACACCTCAGACTACAAACTGGGTGTTAAATGAAATAAAGAAGAGGCCAACCCTGTGAGGTGACCCAAATGACTCAACCATGATAACACTCTCTGGGTAAGCACCAGCAGGGTTACACCCATCTTGAGGGTGTCACGTCTGCTAATGTGCCATAATGGCTACACGCTCCAGCATAAGGGCCAGCAGTAACGACTTAGACCAACAGGAACTCCCAAAAAAGACCCTATGAATTAAAAGACCCACAGAATTAAATCACTCCATTGTGAAACTCCCCACCCCAGGGAAGGTTCTGAGCATTCCCACGACCTTATATAACTGGGGACTTGGGACACCACCACCATCACCATTTGATGGATGGAGAGGAGGACCAGAACTTCCACAGGACCAGAACTTCCACAGGACCACTTCCACAAGACTGCAACCATCACTTCAAAAAGACTGCAACCACTGCTTAATTGGACTGTGACCACCATAGTGCCAGGTTGTACTCTGACTTTGTGGGTTTAAGCCAGTTTTCTGTGTATTATTGCATTTATTGTAATCTTTTTATTAAATTGTAACTCTGACCTGAAATCTCTCCCAAGGTAATTGTGTGGAGTTCATTTATCCCACTGGTTTACTTTCAAACCACTACATCCAGCCATCAAGCTGGCTATACCCAGGACCTGGCTCAGACACCTGTACACAAACCCACACGGTATGGGGAACAAACAAGTGGAACTAGAGATGTGCACATGCCAGCATGGGTATGATATCATTGGCATCACAGAGACATGGTGGGACAACTCCTACGACTGGAGCACTGGAACTGAAGGTTTTAGGTTTTCTAGGAAAGACAGGCTAGGGAGATGAGGAGAGGATGCAACCCCTATGTCAATGATCAGCTGGAAAGTATGGAAATCTGCTTGGGGAAGGATGAGAAGCCAGCCAAGTGCTTCTGGGTCAAGAGTCTTTTATGACAACCTTGCCTCTGCCACTAAGCGTATGCAATACACCTGAAGATGCAAGCACCATTTGAACCATTTTCTAGATGGCTACAGTGAAGTCTCACTTCACCTTATCCACTTCTGGGCAGCACTCAGATTAGGTGGCACACTCTCCTTTTCTTACCACCCACTGCACACTTCCCATTCTAGACACTGAGGATGAGCTCCTGGCACTAAGGACATCAAATGAGTACCACAACTAACTTAGGTGGGACCAGGGTTTTCCCCCGAGTTGGACCAGTTCTTTTCTTTCTTAAATTAAGGCTTGTACTGAAAGACCTATGTCGAACTAGTATTTTGGTTGCATCCACTAGAGTGACAATTCTTAACTTCAGATGATACTTCTTTTCTATTTCTGAATTTTAACTAAAAATGTTTTACTAAAGGGAGTCTATCTGATCCAATCAATGTCAGTATAAGCCCAGAACTTTCTCCCCATTATTAATCAAAGAGACATCAGACTTCACATGTATGTCTAAAAGAGCTCATTTCAATGCATTTCAGACAACACAGGTATTTCACAATGGGTTTTCTTTATTAACCATAGCACGTAAAGTAAATGCACAAAGGCAGCTCTCAAAAAGAAAAATCACAGAATGCTTTTGGTGGAAAAAATATCCAAACAACTGCTGTTCTCTAATGTATTACTAAAGACACCATCATCTCTCATCCCTCCAGAAGTGCCCTTAATTAAATAAGGATCTGTTAAAAATACAGGGTCCCTCTGTGTAAATTCCCACCCCCATCCCTCTCTTTCAATTTTAAAAGTGATCTATTTTGCCTTCTCCCTGCCTAGAAGCTCATTAGAAACAGCCCCTTCTGCACATATGCATCATCTAACAGAGATTTGGAGTGAGATCGACAGAAGGAAGGGAGATAAAGAAATTTAAAAGTGAATTAAAATAGCAGACCTGCAAGACAAGAAAGCCACTGCAGACAAAGAACACCTTGTACTCACAAGGGAACAGTGAAGACTGAGACATGAATGCTGGTACCATGGGATTGAAACAGAAGCTGTTGCTTAACTTTGCAAGAGAGATGCAGTGCTGCTCTAACTAAATTCAATTATCAACAATAACCAAGGCAAATTAGATAGGTCTAAAAATCACTTCTCTTTCTCTGGGTGGAAGGAGGTCCCCATTAAACATACCTTAAATTTCAAATGGAGGTACCAAGTATGGGCAGCACTGTCACACATCTGCCGAGTGCTATGTAACGCTCCGAGTGCTATGATCATTCCCTGCTGCGCTCCTTCCTCAGTCCTCACTTCCAAACATTACCCACCTCATCTGTTGTCTGAAAAGTCCAAGCTGGTCAATCCAAAAAGAACAATAACTTTTTCCCTCTCTGAGAGCTAAAGAGGTAACAAAACCAGCAACCCACTGGCAGCCAATTTTTCTGTCCATTTTCTATTACAGAGCTTTACTTGAGGAAGTAACTCCTAACAGTTCACCACAAAAATAACTTTTACATCTTGCAAGAATTGTTCCCACCTTATGTCAGATACCCCAAGGAGCAACATGGCATTTGTTAATGGCAAGCTGTCACTGAATACCAAGCCCCGGGATTGACTGACAAGGGCTTCTCCCAATCAGATCTATCATGAAGCTGCAGGCAGCTCACTGGCCAGATCCCGAGGGGGCGCGGAGTTCAGGCCAATGAGAATATCCAGACCGCGTCTTTGAAAATGCTCTTTATAAGGGAGGGCGTGGAAAAATAAATCTCTTGGTTGCCACACGAACACCAGGGGTGAGTGTCGCTGTCTCCTGTGCCCTCTCATTCCCCTCCCCCCCAATAACCTAACATGTGGTGAACCTCACAGTGATAAGAACTCAGCAGCACAGAGCAAAGGAGACACATGGTGTCAGAGCTGGATTTTGGTATTTATAAACGGCTTGGAGCTGGATATTGGGGTTGGACCCAGACTACAGGACGTCAGAGCCTTGGAACTGAAGACATACAGCCTGAGAGCCGGGGATCAGCCTGATAGCTGGAATGGTGTAAAAACCGGACTTCCGGTGAAAAACTGGGACTCACTGGTTAGACAGTGGTAAAAAACCCCCTCAGCAGACAGCAGAAAGTGCTGCGAGGGTTAAAAACCTGTTTTGTGGACTAAAATCACAATCGAGACCATGGGAGCTTGAATGTCAGGACCAAAAAACTCCGTAATGAAGATACTGATTTTCTTATTTCAAAAA
>VWZV01000018.1:0-25457 GCA_013397155.1 Irena cyanogastra
GCTGGGCCGGGCTGGGCCGGGCTCCGGGCACAGGGAAGAAAGGGAGACGCGCAGAGCTGGCTGCCTCTGCTGTTCCTGCCATTGCGGAGAGCACCGAGCACCTCCCGCGCCGCGCCGCGCCCTCCCCCCGCTCCCCTTCCCTGGGATCGCAGTGATTTGGCCTCGGGGGATTTATTTTTGTTCTGGTTTTTTTTGGGTGATTTTTTTTGTTTGTTTGTGGGTTTTTTTTTTCTTGATCTGCACACTGGTGAAGGGGAGGTCGCGGAGCAGTTGCTGCGCGGGAGACAATAGCGGTGCAGCAGCCGCCGCGCTTCTCTTTTAAAAAAAAAATAACATTACTGAATAAATACATCGGGGGTTGATTTCCCAAGATGTCTTATCAGGGGAAGAAAAACATTCCGCGGATCACGGTGAGTGGGGCGCGGGGGAATAGCGGCGGGGAAGGGGGAGGGGTGCGCGGGGATGGAGCCCTTTGTGTGCCGGAGCGATGCGGGGCTGGGGCAGGATAATGGGATCAGGGATAATGCGGCGCTTCCTGTGCTGCAGCGCCGGGGGGGCCGCGCTCGGCGGAGCTGAGCCCCGGCCGGGGGCGCGTTCGGCGGCATCGCCCCGCGGCAGCGCAGCGCCGGCCCCGGGAGAGCAGCGGGGCCCCCCTCGGGCTGCGCCTGGGGAGGGGTCCCTGAGCTCAGGCTGCGCCTGGGGAGGGGTCCCTGAGCTCAGGCTGTGCCCGCAGGGGCTCTCCCTGCTTTTGGGTGTGCCTAGGGATGGGCTCGGTGCCTGCCCGGGGGCTCCATCCCCGCTCGCCCCAGCCCGGCGAAGGGCGGCTCCGGGCGGGGGCAGCAGCTCGAGACCCCGATCCCCGCCGGGCTGGCGCTGGGGATTTTCCAGGGTCGCCTTTTCTTCGCCGGGAAGCTTCTGGTATGGCGCAGGTTTCGGTGCGGTCCTGGGGGAAGAGGGAAGGAGCCGTTATATAAACCGCTCCCTCGCTCTCCTCGGTGTGGGAGCCGATTTAGGGCAGGTATTGTGGATCCAAGGGTACCAACTTTTGGTTACGTAAGGTATCCTCGACTAACGGGCTTCTGGAGCCGCTTATTTTTTTGGATACGGGAGTTCTTCATCCTTGGCAGCGGTTCCTCACCTTCCCCACGGACACACCCTTCCCCATCCTCCTTCCTCATCCTCGGGGGCAGGAAAAGGAGCTCTGAAACGGGGCTTTGACGTGCGGGGTTTGGGCAGCAGTGGCTGGCTTGTACAGTTGCTGTGCTTAAGGAAGGCAGGGGATGTGCAAAATGGTTATTGATAAATGGAGCATCCTTCTTTTTTTTAAATGATTTTTTCTCTGTAAAGGGGAGTCAGTTTCCCTCCGAGAGTCCAATGGTAAGGAGTTTAAAAAGCTGCCTCTGTTCAAAGGGCGATGGAGGTTCCTGCTGAATCCCTGTCACGGGCCAGGAGTAGCATGACGCATTTTTCTTCTGGCTGAACGCTCTAATTTATGTTCTGTGCACCCAGTCCTCCTGCAGAGGAGTAGGAAAAATCAGACTCCGCTTCTGTTTGCTGTTGTGCAAACCTGGGATTATCAACCGAGGCTAACGCTGGAAAAAAGGAGGATAATGGACGTGTGGCTGCCCTGATTTTGCTGCTGAGCAGACACAGATTTGGTGGCAGGCCCTCACAGGGATGCGAGCTGTGCGTGCTTTTGTCTCCAAGGTGGTTGAGATGAGCAGGAGGATTCGTCCTGATCTCAGAACCCTCTCAGGAGCCCAGCAGCAGCCCTGGTTACTGCCAGAAGCATCATTAAAAGGCTCCAGGCTGCGTTTTGTGGCCACTTAAATATTTTTTTCCCATCTTCTTCCCTAATTGATTGCCAGTGTGTGAGGACTTGGCTGTTGGTGACACCCCTGGCCAGGCTTTCCCATTTTTAATGGCACAAGGAGCCTGCACTGGAGGTGGGCATCAACACTGCAGCATTTCTGGAAATGGCAAACGTGTAGGACAGTTTGCTTGAGAGGCTGGCATTGAAAGACAAGCGGGTTTTTCACACCCCACATTAATTCACCTGGGCTCGTTGGCATCTGCAGCAGCTCCTAAATTTAAATTTTGGGGGTTTCTTTGTATTTGAAAGCAGTTATCCAGGGGAACTCTCCGTTGCAGCAGGAGGAGGAAGGAGAAAAGGAGGGAGATGCACTTAACATCTCCTAGATGTTAAGCAGTGATATAAAAGATGGATGTAATGGTATAAATCAGTATCTGATGCAATTCATGGAGCCCTTTTGGTGTTAAAAGAGCCAGTTGAGAATTGGTGCTGCAACTCTTTAGCTTTATGATGAAGAATTTGGGAAAATGCCTGGTTGTTCCTTCTGTTCAGTGAGTGGAGTTGGCACCTCAAAATCAGGGCCCTGAGTACCTCTGTCACTGTTTTATATGGATTTTCCTATAAATTTTTGCATATATTTTCTGTAAGTCTATGGCACCTCTGAGTTGAAAGTCCAGCTTTTGATTTCCCCAGCCTTTGGCTGTGCTGGTATCATTTTGTTCTCTTCCCAAGGTGTTTCTGTGAGAAGGGAGAAAAGAATCAGAGTGAGTACAAGCACAGATCTGAGGGCCAAAGGTGTGCTTTAAACCGAAGATTCACAACATGTATGTGCTTTGCTTAAATATCCATCTGCTGTAAAAATGCGTCTGTGATGTGGGGAATGAAGGAACCAGGGGATGTAGCAGCCACTTTTAACTCTCCTCCTCATCAGCAGCTCTGCAGTGGGTTTCACTCTTGTTTATGACTACTGAAAACAAAATCAAAAACCAAAAACCAACATGGATTTTTGACCTAAAATCTTGCAGAAGCAAGCTGTAATCTGGGCTGGGATAAAAATCACACTGCCTGATAAATATAATTACCTTCCTGTTCCTGCCAAACTGTCTTTACTTTGAGGAAATTTTAATAACCATTTTGTCTATCCTTCCCTTAACCCGAATTTGCTAAATACGTGCGTGTTTCCATCTGGTTCTGCAGTGGTGCTCTGGATCCACTGCAGTGAAACATCACTGGAGTGGACCAAAGGAGTTTGTTTGTGTTGTGTAACCCCTGGCAACAGACTTTTGGGCCATTTCCCTGACAGCAGTTGACTCACTTTGAGCCAAGCGGTGACTCCACTGTGTGGATGCATATAGGAAATTCTGCGTGCAACCAAGGCAGAAAAAAAAAAATCAGAGATGTGGTTCTGACACATCCCTCCAATGTTATTTAGTGCTGCTGCTGCAGGTGATGGTGGCAGGCTGCAGGTAGGAGTGAAGCTGCCAGAGTAGATAAGACCACTGCAACTCACCTCTTTCCTCATTCTGATTTATTTATTTTTTTTTGGATCATCAGCGATGAAAGGCCTTGCAGATGAAATAAAGCATTTTATCTTTGCAGTTGAAAGTGCAGCAGTTGACTCACGTTTTGATGTGTGCTGGTGAATAATGCAGAGGTTGTTGCCTTCCCTCCTCTTTCATCTCTGGAGTGACACTGCAGACTGTCAGCTCTCCCAGTGAATAATTGTGTCTTGTGTTGTGCTTCTTTTGTTGTAGAGCGATCGTCTTTTGATCAAAGGTGGTAAAATAGTTAATGACGACCAGTCCTTCTATGCAGACATTTACATGGAGGATGGGTTGATAAAGTAAGTGAAGCCTCGTGGTGGGACTGGGGATGTACAGAAATGCACTGCAGATTGGCTGGAGTAGTTGAATCTCAGGGAGCTCTATTAAATTGCAGTGAAAAATGAATATTTCCACGTCTGTCCTGGTGTTTAATGGAGGAGCTTTAAAAGCAGGGTATTGAATAAATAAACAACTGGGCCCAAACCCTGCTGGCTCCAAGGAGGTTCTTACATGTGCTTAATTTTAGCCATGAGAGCAGCCCCATGCTGAGATGACACATGTGTTTGAAGTTATCTGTGCTGTAAAGTTTCACTGAGTTATGACTTCAGATATTTTGAATTCAGAGTTCAGCATCCTAACATAATTCTCTTTTAGGCTTGGAGGCTGGACTTAGGTGACCTCTGGAAGTCTCTTGCAGTGCTGACTTCTCTGGGTCTGTGATGTAAGGATCACTCCAACCCCCCTTCAAGTAAAAAAGGACCCTGTAGTGGGAGAAGTTCAGACCTCTTTCTGTGTTTTCAGGCCTGAAACATGTGTTCCTGGCACGTTAAATGTGTTACAGATTTCTTTGGAAAATTACTCCTAGGAAAAAACGGACAAGCCAGAGGTTACAAACAAGGAATTTTCCTGTTCTGGCTAAATAGCCAGCACATGTGATTTTTTAATCAAGGTTAAAAGTTAAAGGAGCCAGCCAGAGATGACTAATTAATTGCATCCACTACTGCACTGCTAAAAATAGGTCTGTGAAGAGCTGGGCTGGAGAGACCTCTGAAGGTCTCACCAGGAATTTGGTAACCAATACCTGCCTGAATTTATGTTTGTGTAGGGACTCTCTAATACTTACACGTGAGAGGAAGTTAGAAAATATAGAAGCAAAAATTCTTCCAGTGCTCCCAAACCAACGGTAACATCAAAATTGCTGTTAGAGAGCTGGAATCCAGTGTCGAGCTGCTGCTTTAAAAAGCCCAGCCCAGGAAAGCTGTACTGGGTGCAGCGATCATCCATGGCCTGCACAGCCCCTGCCAGAGGGGCTCCTTCTTTTCCTTCCTTTAATTTGCCCAAAGTCCTGAAGGAATTGCACATTCACTCAGTGCTGCCATCAGACACCCCCAGCCCTGTGAGCGCGGATCCTGTGCCCCGTTTTACGTGGAAAAGATCAACTGCAGCTAGGCTGAGCACACAGGGCTGTTTGCTCACAGGCTGCTCACCTGGCTGTGCCTCACCTGCCCCTCGAAACCTCTCTCCCCAGGCAAATAGGGGAGAACCTGATCGTGCCAGGGGGAGTGAAAACCATCGAGGCCCACGGCAGGATGGTGATTCCTGGAGGGATCGACGTCCACACCCGCTTCCAGATGCCAGAGCAGGGGATGACATCTGCTGATGATTTCTTCCAAGGGACCAAGGCTGCGTTGGCTGGTGGCACCACCATGATCAGTAAGTGCCTGCTTTCCTCTTCCAGCAGAGCTGGGCTTTTCTCTGTCCCAGATAAGAGCAGGAGCTGTGGGAGTCACCTTGTTCTGGACCAGCAGGTGATGTCTGGCCAGGTGCTGGGAAAAGCTTGTGGGAAATAAGGATGGAAAAGCAAGACCCCAGGATTTCCCCACCTTGCAATTGTCACTCGTTTCATTTGTCTTCCCTTGCTGGCGGGGTGACTTCAGCAGTTTTTTGGGTCTGCTCCTGCTGGAGCCAGTGTTCTCTGTGACCTCTGGCTCCAGAGTGAGGGAGCAGATCCCCCACATTCCTGTGCCTTGGTCCCTTGTCTGTGGGGAGATTTCTGTAGTGCTTCTCACACCCAGAAGCCTGATGCCTCTCTTGGGTGCCTCTTTGAAACCCAGGCCATTTATTTCTGGATCTGCTTTAGCCATGAGGATTTTTGTTAACATAGGATTTGTCAATGAGGATTTTTGTTAACATAGCTCCCTCTGTGCTCATCTCCTCCTCTGGAGAAAGAGAGGAATTATGAAGTGAAAATACCCCAAAATAAAAAAGCCAGACAGACTGGCTGTTGTTCTGGCAGCAGGATTAGATACTTTTGGTGTTCCCTTCTCCCTCTAAAATGCTCAGGAATGATTTACAGGCTGTCTGTCCCTGCTTATGTTGGCCACAGGATCTTAAAACTCCACAAGCAAGTCAACCTTGTAACTTTGTTTGAGGCAGAGGGAAAAAACAAACCCCTCTGTTGCAGGGCAGCTGATCAGGTGTAAAAATCGACCGTGGTGTCCCAGGCTCTGTTGCTGCATGTGAGAATGAGGGATAAAGTTGTGAAGTGATCCAAAATCTGAGCAGCTGCCATTCCACAGGAGGGGAGTTCAGGTACAGAGGAGTAAAAGAAACTGATTCAGAACATGTGTTAGTGTCTGTTGTCCAGTCCATGGGTACAAAGAGATTTTAGGCACAGCCAGGGACCAGCTTAACTCTGAAAGGAGATCACCAAGCTCCGCGGGGGCTGGAACATCCTCGTCTCTGAGTGTGGCTGTGAGCAGTCCTGGATCCCTGGCCTGGTGGGTGGACTTTAACTCATTGCCAGGAGGCTACAAGCAGGTCTTGGTCTGGTGCTTCAAAGAAATAATCTTAAAATAACCCAGGAAATGATTTTTAATTACATGATCACCTCAGAGCATGAGGTTTGTGTCTGAAGAGAATCTCACCCCCACAGCTCTGGATGGTCCCTTGGTGCACACTGATGCCCAGTTCTTCAAATCTCTGCTGTCAATTTAGATCAATAGCACTGAAGTGGTTTTTTATTTTCAGCCTCAGTTCATTGACTTTGTTTCACTGGTGGTTCCTTCATTAGAGTACCTGCTTCACACTTGAATTATCGTTTTGTTCTTCCTTGTTAAGTTGAATTAGGTCACAATAAAATTCTCTGTCATGTCTGTGACCTTTCAGCAGCATTATTCCCCTCAGTGGCACTTCTTGAAAGTAGAAATTGGTTTGGCAAATTTTTTTTGGAGTAGCCCTTTACTAATTTGTGAGTTGCCTAATTTTACCTCTGCAGAGCCTCCTGCTTCAGAAATCCTTTATGTGTGTAAATATTTACTGCCTTTATGGCTGTAGTACCTGAATATCTCACTAACAGCTAGGTAACACTTTTCTGAGGTAGGGGAGTGGGAGGAGAATACACCATTTCACAATTTCTCCTTTTACACTATGAAAATGAGCATAATTTGGGTTATCATCATGGGCAAACCATTTAGAGGAGGCTGGTGATTAAACTTGACCATCCTGAGTATCTCAGGTTAAGACACCAAAATACAAAATCATCCCTGAACAACAACAAAAAAATCTTCCTAAGACTGCAGCAAGGACTAATTGGACTAATTAGGGTGATGAGGAGACATTTCTGAGAGGTGGGAATCAGCAGCTGAAGCAGTGGAAGGCAGGATGAATAATCCAGAGTAGACTTCAAAGCTTCGGAGCCTCTGCCTTGTGTCAGCTCAGCTGTTTCTCTGAGCAAAATTACAATGTTTGCAAAAGTTTTTCCACAGTGGAACCCTGGCGAGCCCTCTCTTGGTGGGTGGCCCTTGGGCTTCCCCAGAGCAGGTGGGAGTTGTGGTGGACAGTGGTGTTTTTTTCTCTTAGGATAAACAGGACAATATTTAGTGAACTGGATTCAAAATATCACAAACTGCAGCCTGAAAATGACACCCTTATCTCGTTGTGTGTTTTAAATGCTGAGATTTTACAAAGGGAATCTGCTCCTCCTGTGGATTTGTGTCCAGCTGTGTCTCTGTTCTTCAGTCTTTTTTAGGAAAAAAACACCTTTTTGGATGTGAGATTTGTGGAAACAAACCACCCAATTTCCTCATTAGTGCTTTGAGCAAACTTTGTATGGTTTATTTACAAATACCTTTACTCCATCTGTTTCTCTGCTTTATGCATAACCCTCACTTTGGGCTCACAAACAGCTTCCTCAGCTTCAGTTTATTTCACATTTTTGTGCTGGAGGGCCCTTAAGGCTGTTTACTTTACAATCATTTTAGAGAAATATTTATTTTGCCTGCAGTTTTCAGTGAAATTGAACCAAGAACCTTGGACAGGTTTCCAGTGATGGTTGGTTTATAAAAATTGTGGGTGAAATTCTGACTTTGGTGAGTTTTGGCATGGATCTGCAGTGCCAGGAATTCACCTGGGGGTTCTGCTTTGGTGAACCACGTTTTGAGCTCAGATGAAATTCAATATTTCCCCTTTAATTCTCACAGCAGGCACAAGGGAAGCACAGAAATATAACCTGTGGTTTCCAAGCCCTGTCCTCTTTTACTTGTTCCCCTCTGAATTCATCCTGCAGCATCAGGGAGAGGGAATCAGGTGGGTGCTGGTGTCAAATGGAACAATTGTGGGGGTTTTGTGGCACCAGGGGAGATTTATCCTGGTGAGAAGCAGATCTAGCTCCAATCCAGGGCTTCCCAGCCCATCAGGGAAAAGGGGCTGGGGGTGAGGATCCCAAATCTGCCTTTTTGTCTCTCTCTCCTTTGCTTTCCCAGCCCTCTCCAGGTTGCTCCACTCAGGAGTTAGGGCTGATTTGCTTTTTCTGCTGGCTCCCCTGAGGCCATCTGAGCAGGAATTCCAGCTATGATCCTTCTGTCTCTCTCCTCTGCAGTGCCAAAGGCAAGGCTCCAGCTGACTTTGGGGAGGGAGGAGCAAGCAGAGTTGGTTTTGCCTGAAATGACGTGTTGTGATAGCTTTGTTTTTCTGCAGTGACAATTTGCACGCTCCTTTTCTTGCTCCCCACCTTAGAAAAATATTGGTGTGGGTATGTCAGCTGAAAAGCCCTCCCTGTGGGTTTTAGGATAACATTGCTCTGGGGGAAAAACTTGGATTCTTGCCCTTTTGAAATGTCAGAATGCAGTGTTTGGGCATTAAGTTGAAAGGAGAATTCCAGTATGCTCCACAGAGAATTTCGGTGGAGAGAGGAGTTTTAGATATGCTCCAACCTGTTCTGGTTGCTTCCCTAAACTCCCCTGTATTCCATGGAAAGAGAGCAGTCCTTCCAGAGTTTTGGAAAAGGACTCTGCCTGAAGTTGCCCTAAAGTTCTGGTGAGCTAAAATTGGCATTTTTCACACTCACAAACCACCCTGGGTTGCAGGAGATGATCCTCAAGCATCAAAGCCCACTGCCTGGCTCTGCACAAGACATAGCTATTTTTGAGCCCCTATTTTCCCACCCTGAGCTGGGTGAATACCCCAGGATATAACCCAGTCCCTGGAGCTGTTAGAGGAGGAAGGATCCCTGCTAGGAGCAGGGTGGCCTCCCGGAGGCTGTTGATGCTTTGGTTGCTGATTAACTGTGATGGGTGAAATCCCCATCAAAACCAGTGGAAAAACTCTCCCTGCTTTGAGCAGGGGCAGAACCCTGCCTCTCTCTGCTCCCAGCCCTGCAGAAGGGATGAAAAAGTTAAGCTCTGTATATTTACTCTGATCCCTGAGCCTGTTTAATGTCCCAGTGAGAGCTCCATCCATCCAGGCCAGCTCCCACACACATTTGAGCCCCTCCTCCCAAACTCTGCTTCTTCTCTGGTATCTGCTGTCCTTGGGTGAAATCTCATGCTGACATTGCCTCTCCTGACTCAGTCAACCACTGGTATAATCACAGAGAGAAATTACAGTGAGAGAAATGATAGCTTTTTCTGGCCTGGTGGCTTGGAAGCCAGCAGCCTTTTGAACTCAGGCAGCAGTTATCCTAATGACACGGGGAGGGAACGCTGGGGAGGGGAGCTTGTGTATCTTGGGAAGTTCAGGAAATGAAGGGGAGCTCACATGGGCTGCTGTTGGCTCCCTAATTCCTGACCCTGCTATTAAAGAATTCACAGAATCACTGGGTTGGAAGAGACCTTAAAGATCATCGAGTGCAGCCCAGCCCCAGCACCTCAGCTAAACCCTGGCACCCAGTGCCACATCCAGGCTTTGTTAAACACACCCAGGGATGGTGACTCCAGCACCTCCCCAGACAGAACATTCCAGAGCTTTATCCCTCTTTCTGTAAAAACCTTTCCCTAATATCCAACCTGTATTTCCCTTGGTGCAGCTCGAGAATGTGTCCTCTGGTTTGTGGGCAGCATAGCAGGGGTTTGAGCAGGATTTGAGCAGGATTTGAGCAGGGTTTGAGCTGCCCAGACACAATAAAACTCCAGGTGTGGTGACACCAGGTCTCCCAGGTCACCACATTGCTGGAAGGAGATGTTCCCAGTCAGGAATGATTCCTCAGCTCTTGGGTTTTGATCTGAGTGTGGCAGAGAATGCCCCAAAGGAGATCAGACTCTGTGATAGTCTCAGTTTAAAGTGGGGTTTAGACAGGATGAGGGTGTGGGGTGGTATTTAAACCTGCCATTAGAAATTAAATGCTATTCTACCTGACTGGGTGCATTTATTTTGTGTTATCATGGTTAGTCCTGTGCTGGTCTAGAGTCTGAACAGTGAGAGGAAGAGGAGGGAAGCAGAGACAGAAGGAGGTGACAGCAGTGGTCAGGCAGGGCCTTGTGGCTGAGCTGGAATTATAAAACCAAATGTTTTGCATCCAAGAGCAGTGACCACAGAGCTGCAATGTCTCCCCAGGCCCCTGGCTGTGTGTACACAGCCCTGCATTGTTCCACAGGCACTAGCCCCAGTTTTGTTTCTCTTTGCACCCAGAGATTAAAGAGGAACTGTGCCCTGGGACCAGCCCTGCAGATGGGCTGCCCTGCCTCTGGAACTTCTTTCTCTTTCTGGCAGCATTTCTTCTGCCCCAAAGAAATGTTTAATTCTCTAGAAACGTTGTAAAAATGTCCACAGATTATTGGGGATTTCTGTGAGTGAGAATCCTTGCTCTCTGTGACTGGAATAATGATATTGCCACACAGGGGTGCAGAGTCCCTCCTGCCCTACCCCTCCTCTCTCCAGCTCCCCTTGATCCTTTTTATACCCCCAGAACCAGCCTTGGCCCTGATTCACCCTAAATCTCTTTGTTTCACCAGCTCTCAGCTTCCTGCTGCTGTGTTTGTACCTTTCATTCAGGGCAGATTTAAAATCCTTAATGAGAGAGTGGGGCTGCGAGCAGAGCCGGGCCGTTCCCTGGTGTGAGCTCCTCTTCCCGAGCTTTTAAACCCCTCTAAGTCCATTAGGCTCTGCCTGGGGCTTGCTCCTCTCCTGGAGTCCCAGCAGTGCTGGATGGGATCCCCCATTGTTCTGCTGGGGATTCCAGGGGGGGCTGGTGGCCATCTGCCAGCTGCTTGATGTGCCTTGCCAGAGAGCACAGGAGGAAGCAGCTGTGCAGAGCTCAGATGTGCTGTGTGTTCCTGTGTGTGCTCAGGGGGTGTTCTGGCACCCTTTGGGCTGCAGATTTTGTTTGCCACCTCTCTGTGCTGGGGAGCACACAGACTCAGGGGCTGCGTGGCTGTGCCGGGGGTGGTGCAGGAGGTCTGTGCTGTGTGAGCTGTTTGGGGCTGGCTGTCACATACTCACCTGGGCCATTGTCCCCCTCAGTGCTGAAAGGTGAAATCCCTGGCCCTGGTGTTGGGCTGGAGTCCTGTGAAACCTCTGCAGTCCAGCCTGGCTTGGTTTTGAGTCAGTCAGGAGATTTTTCCCTGTTTTCCCATCTTTTCCTTCCCCAGAGCTGCTGGGGACCCTGCCCCTTGCTCCTCTGCCATCCTTCTGCAGTGATTTTTTTTGAGGAGCAGGTGAGGGGTCCCTGTCTGTGTTGGATTTGACCCATTCTGCTCCAGCAGGGAGAGGGGATGGATGCAGTTCCACACGTGCTGGAGCTTGCTTTAGTCACAGTTTAGTTCTGACAGTGCAGATGTGACTGACCCAGATCTTTCCATGCATCCAAAAAGAGGGATTTATTTTGGGAGAAATTAACCCGAAATGTGTTGTGTGCTGATGCAATAGCCCTTAGGGCCTCTTACTCCTTTTGGTGTGGGGATCAGCAGTGCTGCTCTCCCACTGCATGCTGCAGAGTTCTTTTGCTTGAGGAGCTGCTTTGAAGTGCTTTTCTTACAGAATCCCAGAGTGGTTTGGGTTGGAAGGGACCTTAAAGATCATTTTGTTCCACCTCCTGCCGTGGGCAGGGACACCTTCCACCACCCCAGGTTGTTCCAAGCCCTGTGCAGCCTGGCCTTAAACACTTCCAGGGATGGGGAACCTAAGCCAAAGCTTAGCTAGCCTTATAATAAAGAATTTTTTCCTAATACCTCATTTAAACCTGCCCTCCTTCAGCTTAAGCCCCCCCGCTTGTCCTGTGGCTACATGCCCTTGTGAAAAGTCCCCAAAATCCCCAATTCTTGCTTTCTTTCAGTGCTCCCATCCCCAAGTTCCAGGCCTTAGAGATGACACAGAGTAAAGAGCCAGTGGATCTCTCTGATGTGCTGTGTCTCAGCCAGCCACTTACATCAATGGAAAATGTACAGGATGTTTTTGTGGGGGCAGGTGTAAGAGCTGGCTCTTAAAAAAACCTTAAAAAACAAAATGAAATTATCCACCTCACTTCATATAATATCATTAGGTGCTTGTGACAGGATTTCAGAGCATGTGTGTTAAACCTTGCTGGATAAAGTGTCTTAATCACCTTCCAGTCTTGACAAGGTCTGCAGAGAACCAGCAGGAAGTGATGCCTTCATCTCTTTTCTTGGCCTGTGTTTCTGGGCAGGGAATTTTTGTCTTCCCACCAGTGTTCAACCCCTTGGCTGCTTTTGCCTTCCTGTGAGCTTGGGCCCTGGTCAGGCAGGAATTTCAGCTCTGTGTGCCCTAGCAGGGGAGCAAGTGCAACCTGAAAGAAGCAAAGGCTGTGAGCAGCTGCAGGATTCCCCACTTGGGATGGATTTGGAGTGCTGCCTGTGGAGTGGGATTTGATGTCTTCAATCAGCAGAGCCTTTTTCCCCTCTTTCCTTCAGCCCCTGTGCCTTCAGAGTTCACAGATCCCATCTGCTTTTTAGAAACTGGATTTGTTTTTTTTTTAAATCTCTCTGGTGAGAGGGAGAAATGTTTGAGGAATACAAATGAGCTCCTCCTGTCTGGCACACTTTAATCCCACTCAGGAACTGCCAGTTGTTAGCAGCTTGGGGCTGTGCCTGCATCTTTTCCCAGCCCTCACTCCCATGGAAGCCCTGTGCATTTGTGAAAAATGCAGGGATGGACACTGAGGAGTTATGGCTTCTGGGAGAGCTCTTTTCTTCCCTTGGTGCCCTGCAGTTGGTGTTGGGACCCCTCTGTGACAATGGGAATGTCATTCCATTTCTCCAGCTGGCTGCTGGCTGTCTATACTGGGAGGTGGCTTTAATTCAAATTCATTAAGCTCACCTAGAGCCTCATATTGTGAGTAAAAAGTGATTAATTTTTTTTTTTTGGTGTGGGCAACACTGGAAGTAAGGACATAATCTCTGTCCTTCCCCCTTGGCATCTGCAGCTCCAGAGGAAAGTGCTTTTGCCTTCCTGTTTGAAGTGAAAGAAGGAACTTAGAGATTTCATGTGCAAATATTAGCTGGGAAATGCTTTGGTTGGTTTCCAGAGCCCACCAAACAGGGCTCAGCTTTTGGAAGCTTCTTCAGGTGTGTTTGCCCCACGTTGCTTTTGTCCCTAGAAGCAGCTAGGTATGTGCAGCATGGATATTTTTGGAATCTGGGGGACTTGGTGGTGGTGCTGTACATGTGAATGAAATTCCCTGGCGCAGCTTCCAAGCAGCAGGAGCTGGGGAAGGAGTTCCTGGGATCCCTCCCAGGTTATTGCACAGCCCTGAGCTGGTGCAGGAGCAGGGGGAAGCTCCCATGCTACAGCACCGAGTGGTTTGTGCCTCCAAACTGGGGTTCTTTGTGGGCCTGGCAAGATTCCAGACTCCTTGGAAAGCCAGGCAAAAAAAAAGAAAAAGTTCAGCAGTCAGGGGCTGTGTCACAGGATTCTCTGTTCAAATATTCCAATATTGCTTCAAAAATCTCAAATTCAAGAGTGGATGTCAGTTAATGATATTTTCCAGCAGGCTTTTCTTTGCTTCAGAGAGGATTTCTGAGGATTAGTGTCAGTGTCCCAAGAGAAGAGTTCAGCTACTGATGGGCTACAAAGGACTTTTCAGCCTGATGGGCAGAGACTCTTTTTCCACTGTGAATGAACAAAAAGTTATGGGAAGCCTTTGTAGCACAGCTGAGGAAAATGCAGAAGTGCAGCCTGTTCTCAGAAGTGTAATCAGGCCACGGAACCAGGACCAGAGTTCAGGACTCTGGCCCAGTCAGTCCTCCTGCAATGCAGACACTCTGTGATAGAGGGGAAGGTGGCAGCTGCATGGAGCAGCAACTCCCACTGAGCCCCCCTGCCCAGATCCAGGGGCAATTCCAGCTCTTCATGGAATCCCAGAATGATTTGGGTTGGAAAGGGCTTTAAAGCCCACCCAGTGCCACCCCTGCCATGGGCAGAGACACCTCCCACTGTCCCAGCTTGCTCCAAGCCCTGTCCAGCCTGGCCTTGGACAGGGATGAGGCAGCCACAGCTTCTGTGGGCAGCCTGTGCCAGGGCCTGCCCACCTTTATAGAAAAGAATTTCCTTCTAGTGCCGTGTTAGAGACAGGAAATTAAGCTGAGGTGTAGAAAGCAACAGTTGCTTGGTGCATGGAAAAAACTAGAAGTTAGATTTTTTTGTGTAGGACTTAGATTTTTTTGTGTAGCAGTTAGATCTCTTGTGCAGGAGTTAGATCTCTTGTGTAGGAGTTAGATCTCTTGTGCAGGAGTTAGACTTTTTTTTTTGTGTAGGAGTTAGATTTTTGTGTAGGAATTAGATCTCTTGTGTAGCAGTTAGATCTCTTGTGTAGGAGTTAGATTTTTGTCTAGGAGTTAGATTTTTGTGCAGGAGTTAGATTTTTGTCTAGGAGTTAGATTTTTGTGTAGGAGTTAGATTTTTGTGTGGCAGTTTCCCAGACCAGTTTGCCACAGGCTGGCTGTCTCTCTTTGGGTGGACAGCTCAGGTCCAGCCAGGAGTGGTGCTCTGTGCCCCAAACCTTGGGTTCTTCACGTGTCTAGGAAGACACCAGACACCTTGTAAGGGCAGGCTGGGCTGGCTCAGAGCTGGAGGAGGAAGTTCAGCAGCTGGGGAACGTGCCACAGGAGTCTCTGTTTAAGCTGGGGATAATCTGGTTAGGACCTCCCACAGGTTAATGATTTCAGCAAGCACAGGAGCTGATTTGCAGGCAGTATCAGCATCACAGAGTGGCAAGAACACCTGCAGGTGGGCAGATGTGGTCAGGAGAGGGCTGTGTGAGGGGCAGATGTGCTGCTGGATCCTTGTCCTTTGGTGGAAAGCAGCTCCATGCCACATCCCAGCGTGTTTTCTCCATAACCACGTGCACATTTGGGTCTGGTTCAGCCTTCCTTGGCTGCAGCTGCGTGAGAGGTGTCACTGGTTTGAGTGGGAGCAGGATGGGGACTCCTGGTGTTGTAGCAGAAGTGGTGGTGGGTGACAGCTTCCTGCTCAGAACCTGATGTCACCTTGTCACAGTCACGAGGAGAGGAAGTGTCTGTCCTCATCCAGCCAAGGGAGATGTTCATTGGACAAACAGAGGGTTTTTCTTTTCCCCATTTCACTCACAAGCTGTATTAATAAAAAATGCTTGTGTAGAGTCAGAGCTCTTCACATTTAGTTTATTTCTGGGAGGGGAAACCCAACTTTTCTAATCCCAAACACACAAAGCCCACTCAGAACCACCACAGATTTCCATTGTAAAAATGGGCATCCTGCAGTCGTGTTCCTCTTCATCTCCAGCACCCCTGAGACAACCCCGGGCCATGAAATGAAAGTGAATCCAAAACTTGGTGATAACAATGCCAACCCAGAACTGCTCCAGCTTCCCAGCAAGTGGAAAAAGCCTGGGGGGGAGGACACATCTCCAGTGACCTGAGAGGGACAGAGCTGCCTCGTGGCACGTGATCTTTTGTCCTCCTGTGTCTGATCAGCTCTTGCCCCTTGGATGTGCTGTTAGTTCTTGTGTTTTATCTTGAAAGTCATGGCTACAGACAGAGGTTCTTCTCCATCTCAGTCCCTCAGGGCCCACAGACCCGTTCATGTGGAAGCCTTTGAAGTCCTGTGTGCTCTTTTCATGGCCTTCAAGTGTGCAGTAATGCCTTAGAGAAAGAATAAATCTTGGAACCATTTCCATGTCTCTTTTGAACTTGGTTCCCCTCCATTTCTGCCATGGTGACCTCCTGAGATACAATAAATGCAGAATAAACTTGTACTGAGAAGAGATGGAATTTTTTTTTTGATCTGACCTTAGTGCACTGTCAGTCCAGCTGCTGGGGAGGGTTATTAATTACTGTATGAATTCTTTATGTTTGTGCCCAGCCAGTCTCAAATTGCTAATTGTGTTTTGGATGTAATCAGCCAAAAGGGCAAGTGAAATATCTGTATGACATCAGTGAGGGACTAAGGGAACGTTGCAGTCTGAAAATGTAATCAGTGGAGCACGGATGTGTCTGATTCTTCTGAGCCTGCTCCAGCTTCTGATTTCTCTGCATCAGGTCTTACAAACTGGATCTGAGCTGACAGAAAACAACACGTGATGTCATCTGGGCTGCCTTTGCCATGAGTTTGGCAGGCATGTACAGGAGAACAGTCCTTGGGGAGTTGTATGAGCGCCATAAATGCTGTTCTGTGCAGGGCTGTAACTCCTCAGAATAATCTCTTTATTCCAGTATCTTTTCCTGAGAGGGAGGGAAATGGGGGCAGGGGGGAGGAAACAAGAACAAAATACTGTGGGAATAAATCCCCACAAATGCACAAAGCTGAAAATCTGGTTGCTGGAGTCTGGATGTAAAGAAAATCCTTCATTTGATTTCTCTTCAGCTGAGGGGGGTCAGATCCCTGGAGCAGTTTCCTTCAAAGCGATTTTGTCACTGTCCTTCCTTTTCCCAGATCAAACCCATGGTCCAGAGCTTGGTTTAGAGGAAGAATTGGGATGGAATCAGAAAAAAAAAGAAGGTGTGAGGCTCTCCTGGATCGCTTGATTTGGGATTTTTGAGCTCAGAGAAGGGCTGAGGTCTCTGGATGGGTGCAGGTCTGCTGAACTGGAAATTGGGGTTTAATACTTAAATCAGAATTTTTGCTGCTGGAAACAGCAGCTTTTGGTAACTCAATTCCTTGACACATGAAGGGGTCATGGTACATAAAGGTGTAGAAGGGGTTGTGATATTTTACCAGCTGAGAATTTGAAACATCTGGATGAAATAAGGTCTGTGATTATGGGATAATCTATGACTTTCAGTTCACAGATTGATTTTATTCCTCCTGCTTTCACAGAATTGCTCCCACTTCACACCAGTGCCAGGAGAATATTCCTGCAGCCATAGCCTGACAACTCCAGACTTCTAAGTAGGAACCTGTGCAATTACCAGGGCTGAATTTAATTACAAACTCTCAGTAAAATGGCTTGTGACAGAAAGTACAGCTCAATAAATTCACCAGATTCCATCACATGCAGTTGCTGTGGGGATTAAGCAGTATTAAATAGGCAGATGTGTTTATAGTGATCAAGCTGCTATTTAAGATTTTGGGTAGGAGAGATCTGCCTGCTAACAGTTAAACTTACATGTTAAGGATTTTCACCTTATAAACCCCTCTTAAACAATAGGGATATTTAATGCTGGTAGGAGCAGGGAATAATGTGTAAAACTGCAGTCTGTAATAGCAATGGAACCAGGAATGCACAGTTCTTATTGCATACACAGTTTTGGTAACATCTGACCCTAATTCATGTTTATATTATCCACTTGAAACAGTTTTTCTCCTTCCTGGAAGTGGTGTTCATGAGCTGAAGCCCCAGAAAATTTTCTTGTATGCTTTGGATGACACTTAATTAAACCAGTGAAAAAAATCCTTTCCAAGGGAGAGCTGGAAGCAAGGGCTATTAATAGAAGCTCCAGGAAGGGGCTGTTGGCAAGCCAAGGCCTGCTCAACTGAGGTAGGATGCAAAAAAGAAAAAAAAAATGCACATGCCACAATGCCAGGAAGCTCTGAAAGCCATTAATCCCCACCCAGGAGCACATCCATCCCAAAAGCAGAGTTCTGGTTTCAAGGCAAGGCAGAGAGCTGGATCCAGCTCTCCCTCTGGAGTTTAGCAAGGGGGCAAAAATATAAAGGCATTGCTCTTCATCTGTTTTTTTTTTAAATTTGAGAGAGATTCCAAGTGCCAGAAGGAGATCATGTGGGATTTTGCTGGCTCTGGTCTCAGAGTATCCTGTAGGCTGTTGGGTAATTCCCAGTTTTCTGTGCTGGATCCCATCTTTGTTCTTGCTCAGAGTGCAGGTACCCCCTGCTCCAGGAAAGATTTCAGGAGCAGAGAGCCCCTGAGTCTGGAAAAGGGAGCCAAGAAATGGCTCCAAGAAATGTTGTGATGCAACATTTCCTAAAGCCACCGTTTAAAACTGAGATTGGCACCACTTTCAGTGGGCTGTGGAAGTGGTTTTAAAGTCTGGGAGCAGCTGGGTGAAGGCAAGGAGATGTTTTAGGCTTGCCTTAACTGTGGTTCAGCTTTTAGGCTGCCCTTTCTGGAATCAGTTGTTGGACTTGGTCTGGGCTTGGACTTGAGCTGTGTGGGTCCCTTCCAGCTCAGGGCATTCCATGATTCTGTGAATGGTGTAAAAAAGCAGTAGGAATGATCTGAACTTGGAAATGACTTGTGTGTGCGTGTGGGATTGTGTTGAGATCTGATTTTAGTGCAGGTTTTATATTAATATATGATAAGAATGTGTTAATAATTGGTGATGCTAGCACTTCCACCCTGTGTCTATTTTCCCATGCTTATTTTAAACCAACATTTCTTTATTTCCCCCATCCTTGGAGCGTATAATCCATCCCCCTGGGTTTTGCCTTCCCCTTTTCATTTCTCACCCCAGTCCCACCAGCACCCAGCCAGTTTGGCCCATGAGATGCAGAATATTCCAGCACGGCTGGGTGCCAGCTCTGGTGCCACATGCATCACCCAGTGTTATTGGCTCACTTCTGCCTTTAATCCTGATTAATCTGCTCGAGGAGGAGCCAAGCACCCTGGGCTGAGCAGGAACACAGCCCTGGCTGGGAGCTGGAGCCCTGGGAAGCTGGAGCAGATGCACCTTGTGAGCCTGAGTGTAGTGACAGGGGGGCCAAAGCAGGCATGGGAAGGGTAATTAAGGGTCTGGGTGATTAGGGCTGGAGCCTGTGTGGCCACAGGTGCTCAAATCCCACTGCCCTCAGAGGCAGGTGAGAGCTTGGACTGTCTGGGAGAAAACCTATCCAGGTAGTTTGGAATCCTGTCAGTGTTTAACAAGGAAAAAAATCAGATTATTTGTAACGCATAAAATAGTCTTTCTCTTTTTTTTTTAAGAAATTCCTTTGCTGGTGTAACAGCCTTGTTTGCCCTCAGCTCTGGCCTGCTGCATTTTGGATTCTGCAGCTCAGAAGGTTAAAAGCTAATCTACAGAATGTTTTCTGCTCTTAGCTGGGAAACCAGTGTAACCCTGAGCTTGGCTTTGCCCTGTGCCTTGCTGAGAGTGTGGTAAATAAAGAGAAACTTTAGGATTAGGCCTGAATTTCACTCAGGTTCAGGGAGCCACTACAAGGCCCACAAAGCTATTTAATTTCTTCTTTGAAGAGTTCAGCACTGATGAAGTGATTCTTACATTTTCTTTTCCTTTTTTTTTTTCCTCTCCATTTTGTTTCTGTTTTTGGAACAAGCTTTGAGTTTAAAAATAAGCTGGCAGCTTCCTTCTCAGACCTCGAGCTTCTGAATTCATTTGCACAGCAACAAAAAAAAAAAAAACCACCAAAAAACCAACAACAGGAGGAAAACATCTGGGCTGGGAAGCACATGGTGGTGCAAGGAATGAAGGGTTGACAGCAGCCTGTGCCACAACAGTTTGTCCTGAGTGTGCCCTGCAGGTGTGAGGATTGAACATTCCTGCTTCCCCAGGTGCTGGAGGGAAAGCTGGGGCGGTGGGATGGGATTCCCAGGGAGAAGGAGCACTGTGGCTCAGGACAGCACTGCTTTTCCCGTGGGAAGCCTGCTGGGAGTTCTCCAGGAGGGAGATCTGCTGTCAGCTGGGGTGGGTCAGCCCTTGTGTCCCTTGTCCTGGGACAGATTGTCTGCAGGGCTCATCCTGGGAGCCTGGGGCTGTGGGAGCCTGGTGGGATGGAGCCTCCATCAGCTGCTTGTGCTGCTCTGGAGCGCAGGGACCTGAAAGAAAAAGCTTTTTGTTTTGCTCTGAGCTCTTGAGCTGTGCCTGAGGGCTGGAAGAAGCTGCTCTGAGCTGCAGCTCCTGGCCTGAGCTGCAGTTCCTGGCTGTCTCAAGGGGCAGAAGCAGTTTCAGAGTTCTGTCCTTTCAAGAGCAGATGAAGAGTCAGCCTTGACTACTCTCCTTTCCTGGATCCAGGCTCGTTTTTACTCATTTTGTCTCCCCCAAAACCCCACCCTGGCATGGAAGGATGTAGGCTGTGATCTTGGAATGTGTTTGGCCCCTCCCATTGCACAAAGGATGGAAGAGACAAGGAGACTGAATTGCCTCCAGAGCAGGATTTGGGATTACATCCACCTTCTCCATGCCTTTTGTGCAGCTTCCACTGCTCCTGCTTCCTCTGCTGTGGCAGCAGAGCTTCCATCCTGCTCCATCCATGGATTCCATCCTGCTCCATCCACAGCTTCCATCCACAGCTTCCATCCTGCTCCATCCATGGATTCCATCCTGCTCCATCCATGGCTTCCATCCACAGCTTCCATCCTGCTCCATCCACAGCTTCCATCCTGCTCCATCCATGGATTCCATCCTGCTCCATCCATAGCTTCCATCCTGCTCCATCCATAGCCTCCATCCACAGCTTCCATCCACAGCTTCCATCCACAGCTTCCATCCACAGCTTCCATCCTGCTCCATCCACAGCTTCCATCCTGCCCCAGGGTTGGGCACAGGACCCCAGCTCTTGCCCCTCTCCAGGGATGTCCCTGTCACCATGCCTGTCTCTCTGCTGGCTCCTTTCCCTCTGCAGACCAGCTCAGTCTCAGGATGCAAAGGTTATTTTTTACCTTGCACTCCCAGGCTGCTTTCCTGCAGAGTTCTTTGTGTGGATGTGGGGCAGGGATTGTTGGCTGGTGTTTGCCTGGCAGAGCTGCTGTGGAGAGAACGTGTGCTGTGCTTGGAAGGGGCTAGAGGCTGGTTGGGCTGTCAGGGGAGCTGCCACAGGAGATATTCCCCAGCCCTGCAGCTGATTTCCCTGCACCTTGCACCAGCACCTCCTTCCCTGACTCTTCCTGCGACCAGCTGTGCTGTGGCTTTGTCAGAGAGCTAACAGAGCTCCCTTACCCCTGGTCCCACTGCCTCCAAAACATCCCATTGGTCATCCTTGGGCAGTGCATGGGGTGAGGTGGTGATAAAGCTGTGATCCCAGCAGCATAGTCATTCCTGGGAGCTCCAGAGCCATTCCAGGGGCTCCGTGCTGGGCTCTGTGTTCACCCCTCTCCCATGCCCACAAGCCATCCATCACCTTGGGGCTGACAGAGCTCTGAGGGCACCTTTAGTCCCAAGAGGAGATGGATTTATTCCTGAGATGTGTAAGAGATGAAATGGGCTTTTTTGGGGGGCTTTTAAATTAGACATTTGTGTAAACCTGGGCTTTCTCCATGTCCCATTGGAAAAGCAAAGGGAATGTTATTTTTCTCCTTGTTCATTCCACTTAAGCTAAAGATTAAATTTGGCAGAGCGACAGAGGCTCTGTACTGGCCAAGAAACAATTCAGGCTGGAAGTTAATGGAACATTTCTGACCACTGGGAAGGAGCAGATCATGGAACAGAAATTGGATGATTTTTTTTTAAAAAACAGGTCAGTTTATCATCTGGTTACATTTGGGCTGCTTTTCCCAGTGGTGGTGAAAAGCACATCCTTGGTGTGGTGCCAGGCAGGAGGCAAATTTCCAATTTTCACTCATATCATGGATTTCTGTGATGGGTAGGGAGGGAACAGGGCTCCTCCTCCATCCACAATGGAGACATGGAAAAAATCCTCCTGGATGCCCAGCACGAGTCAGAGCAGTTCAAGAGGTAGTTCCCACTGTGACAGGTAAAGGAGTGTTGGCTACTCTGCCTGCAATTTGTTGCCCTTTTTGTCCTGTGGATGGGTAAAGGTTTTTCTCAGGGAAAAGTCTGTTGTGCTCCAGTATTTGAAATAGTTGCTGGCTCGTGATAACTGTGTGATGCTTCCACTTGTAATATAAAATATTACAATATAAATAAAATACAAAATGATAGAAAAACACACATAATTCACAGTACTGGTGGTGTCCCCTACAAGAAGAAAGGGAGTTGCATCTTTTCTGTAGCAGCTGAACTTTTGGGTGGTGCTTTCTTTGCCTGTGATGGGCAGGGAGGGGACAGGGACAGGGACAGGGACCACCAGCCACCCCTGAAGCAGCGAGCTGATCAAAGCTGCAGAGGCAGTAAGGATGTGCACACCCTGTCCTTTCCTTGCTGTGATCTTCCTGCTGAAGAGCCTTTTGGAAAGCACAAATACTCAAAGCTGTCTCCCTTTGCAGAGGGGAGAGGGTGGGCAGAGTTTTGCAGCAGGGATGGTTGTTCTGGGTGGGCTCTTGGCTTTCTGCAGCGTGTGCAGGCAGCTGAGAGATCTCTGCTGACCTGGGTGGCTGAGGCTGGGGCTGCTCAGGAGAGCTGGGCTGCCTTTCCCAGGGTGAATCTGGTTCTTGAGGCAGTGCAGAACCAGTGAATCTTGGCTGCTGGGTCTGCGTGGGGGAAAAGCAAAGCTTTGTTCTGCCCCGAGGGTGAGCAGAACCCACGGGCTCTGTCTGTCAATCCCAGCTGTGACTTAGAGCAGACCTGATCATCGCCGTAAAGTTAAAAAAAAAACAACTGCTGGGATTTCTCTGCTGATAATTGAAGCAACTTTTATTTTTCTGTGTGTTTTAATGTAGAATCAAGCCAGGCCCTCTCGTCCTCCCCAGCAGAGCTTCCCAGTTTGTGACCCCCAAAATCCCCCAGGCTTTTCCTACTCTTTCAGTTCAGTACTGGACTTGCTTCTTTTATTTCACTGTGGCTTTTGAAGATCTCAGAGGCTCCATGTGCTCAAATAAAAACCAGGAACACCGAACCTTCAGGTCCAGGTCCCTTGTGTCACTGTTTGAGGCTGTCCTGCAGCTGCCTGTGAATCCAGCTGCTGCTGGGTTTGGTGTGAGGATCCAGCTGAGCAGGTGCCAGGACCTGCAGTGTCAGAGAGATCTCTCCAACCACAAATTGTTGGTCCTGCTCCCTCCAGTCCTCTGGAAGGTGCTCCTGCTTGGGATGGGTAGCACCAACACTTGTAGTAACCAGGTTGTAGTAACAACTCATTTTCCTTCCCCTGCTGCTCCGTAATCGACTTCCCTGGCTGTGTTCTCTGGAAACCACCAAGAAATTTCAAACTCAAGACTTATTTTAAGGGGCCAGAGGATGCCTTGATTTTGCAGCAGTGCTGGCTGTCCTGGTCACCAAGGAAAGCTTTTTTTACCAGTGCTTTGCTTGTCATTCCCAGTTGACCACGTGGTTCCCGAGCCTGGGACCAGTTTGCTGACAGCTTTCGACCAGTGGCGAGAGTGGGCAGACAGCAAATCCTGCTGTGACTACTCCCTGCACGTGGACATCACTGAGTGGCACAAAGGGGTCCAGGAGGAGATGGAAGCTCTGGTTAAAGATCATGGTAAGCTGAAGGAAGCCTTGCCCCTCCTCGTTTCTCGGGATCCCCTGTTGTTTAGGGCTGTCTCTCATGAAGTGTTTTAGTGATTTATAAAAGTATTTATAAATTTATAAGTATTTATAAGTAATTTTTTTAGTATTTTATGAAAGTAAAATACTTTTATATCCCAGTAAAGCTGATTTGGGCCCATTCTGGCTCCTTGAGAAGGTTTGGGCCTTTGGCATTGCAGAGGGCTCAGGGGTTGGGGCACACTGGATTTTCCAGAGGTGAATCTCCTGCTTTTCCCATGCAGAGCAGCTCCTGTGCCCAGTGAAGGTCCTTCAGGGTCATCAGTGCCCTCAGTGATACCTGCAGCCACTGAAGTGCTGTAAACAAGGGAAATAGGAGCCCCAGGAGGACCAGTCCAGCTCTGGCTGCTAAAAGCGAAGAGCTGAGCAAAATGACCTCAGAGGTTTTCCCCCTCTTTGTTTCCTTGGCATTTCATCCTCAGGCTGGAGGAATTTTTCATCCTGTTTGTAGTTTCAAAACCCAGGATTTTATGCCGTAATGGGAGCTTCTCACACGTGCTGGGTGAGAGCTTTCACTGGTTCCAGAGGCTGGAGAGGAAAAGCCAGCACTGTTAGGATCAGTGACTGAGTTTGGACAGACCCAGATTTCCCACTGGAGGGTGAAGGGGGATCAGCCAGGCAGGCCCAGTGTCTGCTTTTGTGTGAGATGCATTTCTGCTTTTATTTTGTTAATTAACCTCCTGCAGGGCTGAATCAATGGAATTACTGCTGGGGGTTGCAGTCCATGGCTTTACCTGCAGTGTGCTCTCTCTCCCCCAGGTGTGAATTCCTTCTTGGTGTACATGGCTTTCAAAGATCGCTTTCAGCTCAGCGATTCTCAGGTAGGAAGGAAGTCTTGGTGTTCAGTTTGTCACAAATAAGTGTTTAAATTCAGTATCTTGGGATCTGGCACTCTCCTGGCTCCAATCTTTACGTGTGTAAGATTGGCAACAGCACCCACAGCCCTGGTTTGAAGATTATAATTTTAATTAAAAAATAAAACCCAAACCAACAGCAAACCCTGAAAGGCTTGGCTGAGGGAAGCAATGGTAAAACTCTAATTTTGAGAGGTTGGAGGTTTTATTCCAACTCCTTTGGGGTAAAAGCAGTGGCAGTTCTATGAATTGCTCCAGGACAGGGAGATCTGTGGGCTAGTTACAATTATTCTGTTTAGAAGCTAAAACTCATCCTGGTCCAGAAGTGGTTTTTTGCTGGTAAAATCACTGGGAGCTTAGAAAGGAATTAATTGCTCTCCAGTTTGCTGTTCTGGTGGGCACCTTTAGCTGCTCAGAGCCACAGTTTGTGTTTCTGGAGGTGTGGGAGGAGAGGAATGCCTGGGAGTGCTGCTGTGTGAGTTATCTCTGAGGGCTCTGGAAACATTTTGCTGAGGGAACATTGGTGACGCCAGCTGGGGGTTACTGGGCCTGAGCCCTCCCAGACTGGTTGCTGGAGTGGGAAATCACACTGCTCCTTCTCCAGATACTGGATTTCCACGGAGAACCTGCCCCAGCACTCACATAGCAGGGATGTTTTTCATGCCAGGCACCAATAAATGAGACATCAAACAGGTACAACTCTGCAAGTCCTTTACGATCATCCAGCTGTGGGGCTTGAGTTGTTGTTTCTTCCTCTCATGCTGGATAATCCTTCCTTGGCACATCAGCAGCATCCAGCTGCAGAATTGGGAAATCCAATGACAGGCATGAAAATGGTTTGCATCTCTCCAGAAAACCACGTTTTACATTGCTTAGAGCTTCTCTTTCTCTTTTCCCTTCTGCAAAACTCTGGTTGCTGAGGGGATCTGGGGCGTGGCCCTCCCGACAGGTGCGTTCCTTTTGTGACTGTGTTATCTGTCCCCAGATTTACGAGGTGCTGAGTGTGATCAGGGACATTGGTGCCACGGCCCAAGTGCACGCTGAGAACGGTGACATCATTGCTGAGGTATGGCCTGTCTGTTTGTTCTCTGAGTTTTTGCCTTCAAATCCTGGGGGGGTTTCAATTCTGACTCCTTCTTTGCAAACCCAGAGCCAGCCAGGCTTTTGGGAGTGTGGCATGGCTGTATCAAGGGTGTGAGTAGGGCTGTGCAGGAGATTTTAACCCCTTTGGTGCTGATAAAACAGG
>VWZV01000018.1:26393-53429 GCA_013397155.1 Irena cyanogastra
GGGGGTTGCAGTCCATGGCTTTACCTGCAGTGTGCTCTCTCTCCCCCAGGTGTGAATTCCTTCTTGGTGTACATGGCTTTCAAAGATCGCTTTCAGCTCAGCGATTCTCAGGTAGGAAGGAAGTCTTGGTGTTCAGTTTGTCACAAATAAGTGTTTAAATTCAGTATCTTGGGATCTGGCACTCTCCTGGCTCCAATCTTTACGTGTGTAAGATTGGCAACAGCACCCACAGCCCTGGTTTGAAGATTATAATTTTAATTAAAAAATAAAACCCAAACCAACAGCAAACCCTGAAAGGCTTGGCTGAGGGAAGCAATGGTAAAACTCTAATTTTGAGAGGTTGGAGGTTTTATTCCAACTCCTTTGGGGTAAAAGCAGTGGCAGTTCTATGAATTGCTCCAGGACAGGGAGATCTGTGGGCTAGTTACAATTATTCTGTTTAGAAGCTAAAACTCATCCTGGTCCAGAAGTGGTTTTTTGCTGGTAAAATCACTGGGAGCTTAGAAAGGAATTAATTGCTCTCCAGTTTGCTGTTCTGGTGGGCACCTTTAGCTGCTCAGAGCCACAGTTTGTGTTTCTGGAGGTGTGGGAGGAGAGGAATGCCTGGGAGTGCTGCTGTGTGAGTTATCTCTGAGGGCTCTGGAAACATTTTGCTGAGGGAACATTGGTGACGCCAGCTGGGGGTTACTGGGCCTGAGCCCTCCCAGACTGGTTGCTGGAGTGGGAAATCACACTGCTCCTTCTCCAGATACTGGATTTCCACGGAGAACCTGCCCCAGCACTCACATAGCAGGGATGTTTTTCATGCCAGGCACCAATAAATGAGACATCAAACAGGTACAACTCTGCAAGTCCTTTACGATCATCCAGCTGTGGGGCTTGAGTTGTTGTTTCTTCCTCTCATGCTGGATAATCCTTCCTTGGCACATCAGCAGCATCCAGCTGCAGAATTGGGAAATCCAATGACAGGCATGAAAATGGTTTGCATCTCTCCAGAAAACCACGTTTTACATTGCTTAGAGCTTCTCTTTCTCTTTTCCCTTCTGCAAAACTCTGGTTGCTGAGGGGATCTGGGGCGTGGCCCTCCCGACAGGTGCGTTCCTTTTGTGACTGTGTTATCTGTCCCCAGATTTACGAGGTGCTGAGTGTGATCAGGGACATTGGTGCCACGGCCCAAGTGCACGCTGAGAACGGTGACATCATTGCTGAGGTATGGCCTGTCTGTTTGTTCTCTGAGTTTTTGCCTTCAAATCCTGGGGGGGTTTCAATTCTGGCTCCTTCTTTGCAAACCCAGAGCCAGCCAGGCTTTTGGGAGTGTGGCATGGCTGTATCAAGGGTGTGAGTAGGGCTGTGCAGGAGATTTTAACCCCTTTGGTGCTGATAAAACAGGGTTTTGTGGCAGATTTCAGTTTGGGGTGGATGCTGGGCATCTCTGCTTCTGTCCCCAGAAGTGAAAAGCTGGCTGTGACTGTCACTGTGTGCAACAAAATGTTCTGCAGGAAATGGGAAGAGGGGGAGTGGGAAGGGATGTGGCTTCATCCAGTACACGGGGTGCTGATGTTTGGGGTCTGTTTATCCTCCAAACAGCAGCAAGGGAGAAATATTATTCATGTATCCAATTTAATCTTATCTCCAGCTCATTTTGTACACTGTGTCTCAAGCACTCAGAGAATTTCTGCGTTCTCTGGCTGGGCAAGAGCCCACCCCAGTCCTTGAGCCCAGCTGCAGGATGATTTTTTCCATGAGTTATCATTTTGCCACATCTCAAAGATGATTTTATAGTCGCAAACAAGTGCTGAAAGTTGAGGGGCTGTGAACCCAGTGTGAAGCAAACCCAAATAAAAGGTTTCCTTGACCTTCTGTGAGCACATCAGCAAGGTTTTGTGAGCTCTGCTTATTCTCAGCAGGGGCAGTTGGACAGGACTCTCTTCAGGGCCCTTGTGCAAAGCCCCATGTCATTTTTAGCCAGCACAGATGCTCAGGATCTCCCTCAAGCCCCTTTCCAATAGCTGTGTGTGCTGCAAGGAAATTCCCTGCTGCTTTAAATCTCATCCCTGCTCTTCTTTCTTCCCTGCCTCAGGAGCAGCAGAGGATCTTGGAGCTGGGGATCACAGGCCCTGAAGGACATGTGTTGAGCAGACCTGAAGAGGTGAGAACTGCCCTCCCCAGTTTATAACATCTCTGTTGAGATGAATGTGGCTGAAAACAGGATTTTTCTGCATGTGGGGTTATGCTGGTGGAATTCTGCTGCTGTCCTTCCTAGATCCAGTGTCTTGGGCTTCTCTCTTGGTCATTATTTTATCAGACTTCCAGTGAATTAGCAGAATTTTTAATATATGCCCAAATCCTGACAATGTTTTAGGTATTTCCATGGCTTCCATTACTGTGATACTCTGTATTTTGATGAAATTTTACCAGTGGGGTGGTGGTTTTTACAGCAGTGCTTTGCTGAAGGCACAGAAAATATGAGCCAGAGAGGGGAGATCATGCTCAGACCTTAGCCCAACACTTTAATGTAGTTCCCCTTCATATTTCCCCATGGATTTCTCCAAGGATGAGCACCCCAATCCCTCTAAGCCTTTGAAATAAATCCTAGAAGTACAAAACAGCCTTAAAACTTTTCCTTTGAGGTTGCATTCCTCACTCACAGTCCTTCACTGTCTCTAAGCCAGACACCTCGCTGTGCCATTCCAGCTTTGTGGGGTTCATCTGTTCTGCCCAGGCAGCTCTTTTTGTTCCTCCAAGGCTTTGCTGCCTTCCAGATGTGGCAGCTGGGGCTGTGAGATCATCCACACGTGCCCCTCATGCCCACTCTCCATTTCCTCCCCTTGATTCACACCAGCAGCATCCAGAGGCATTTCAGTAGGAGCATAAATCATTCTGTTGCCTGGGGGGAAAAAAAAAAAGCTTCACTTGTGAGTGAATCCTCACAGAACACAGGATCTGTGTGTGGCTCCCAGATTCCTCCCTGGAATCTTTTGCTTCCTGAAATTGTGAGCAAACACTTTGCACTGAGCTTTCCAGCCACCCATGCAATTTGTGGGTTTTTTTTAACTTATTTTTTGGCCTGCATCAGGAGAGTGGGAGCAGATGCTGGCGTGACACTTCAGGGAGTTCAGTTTTTTGAAAAAAATGAACGCTGCTCTTACCTTGAAGGATCTGGACATCAAACCAGCCAAGTTGTGTCTGGCTGTTTAAAGAGCTTTAAAGTGTGAGCTGCGTGGTTCCCAGGCAGGGATGGGTTGTTAATCTCTGCAGGGCTGTGCTGTGCTCAGTGCAGGGAGGGAAGAGGCGGCCTGAGGACACGTGGGGCTCAGTGAAGCCTCTCCCTGATGTCACATGGGGCAGCCTCTGTGCAGCTGAGCTCAGCTGTGCTCTGCCCAGCCTTGGGAAGCATTTGGTCCAACATTCTCCTCCTTTACAGTCATAGGAAACAGAGCAGGAAATGATGTGATCTGGTTCCCTCCCTTTCTGCAGCCAGGGAGTGACTCTGTGCTTTTGAAAACACCCGGCTCCCCTTGGGCTGCCTGGTGGTAGGGGCCAGATCCCAGGGTGACAGCACATCCCTGGTTCCTGTTGACTTCAGCACAAGTGGGTGTTTGTTTTACCCCTCTGGTGTTGGAACCCAGGGCACAGGGAGTGTTTCTCTGTCTGTTCTGACAAACCCTGACCCTCCTGAGAGCCGTGCCTTTGACCTCTGTCCGTGGAGAAAACTCCCTGGGCTTTGGGATGATGTACAATCTGTTAAGGTGTAAGTTGAATTGTAGTGTAGCTGTCACTGGATGAAAAATTCAGACTTTTAGGTTTTTTAGTATGGGGGTGGATGGGGAGCAAAATGGAGAATTTTGGGCATTGCCCTGCCTTCTTCTCCTTCTTCATCTACTCCATTTTCTGTATTATTAGTAGGACGGGGTGATTGGTTTGAAGAAGTCACGGTGTAGATGCTAAGTGTCAGAAAGTTAGTTAGTTATTGGCAGAGAAGTAGAAATAAAGCACGTTTTTAGAGTTTATTGGACAAGATGGCTTTAAAAGACCTTGAACCTGCACATCTTGTGACCTTTTTCACTGTACTTCTCACCGTGCTCAGCCTGGCGCAGGCGGTGTGGAGAAGTTTTGATAAGATAAGAAATAAACAGCAAACCTGAAGACTGGAAAAGTCCCCATTCATCTCTCAATTCTAGCACAGACCCTTTGCAGGGGGTTTCCCCACACAGGGGGGCCCAGGAGAGAGAGGCCTTCCACACTCTGGGGTGCTGTTGGCACTAGAATTGGCTTTTCCTGCTGTCCCTCAGGGAGTGCAAAGCCCGTCCTAAGGATGGCTGGCATCTGACTGGAGAGCTCCTTAATCCAGACCCCCATCCCCAGCAAACCAGCAGGAGCTGCTGAGCGAGTCTAAAACATTTCTTAACTCAGAACTCCTGCTCATTTCAGGCAGAATTACATCAGTGGAGCATTCAGGGGCTCGCCACGTGCACTTGTGTCTTGGGGTGCACACATCTGACTTCCCAGGCTGGCAGGAAGCTGGAATTGAGGCTGAAGTTTCACTGCTGGCTCAGGGGTTTAGCTTTGATCACCTCAGTGTCCAGCACGTTATTCCAGCCAGAAAACAGGGCCTGAGTTAAGACAGCACCAGCCCAAGTCAGCCTCACCCATCACTTCTGGAAAACTCTCCCCCTCACAGCTCAGTTCATTCTGTGATGACTTTTCAGAGCAATCTATCTTTTTTTTTTTTTTTTTTTTTTTTCAGCAAAAAAAGCGCTGGAAGCGCAAGCAGTCAAAAATGCTCCAGGAAATGTCTGTCTTTTTAATTGTTTTGTTTTGTTTTGTTTTTTTTTTTCCAAGAGAACTGCTGTGCCAGGGCTTCTAATGCATCCTGGTAATTCCAAACATTCCCCTGTGGACTGCTTGTTGGGTTATTGTTACATGCCTGTCACCATAGCATCTGGGCACGAGGCAGGAATTCATCAGCCTTGTTCAGAAAATACTCTCCTTCTGCTTCACAGCTGCTCAAACACCTTGTGCCCAAAAGTCTGGGGGTGTGTGGTGTTTTATCCCTGCTTTGCCTGCAGGGAAACTGAGGCACGGAGTGGAGATGTGGTTCCCAGGTGCTGCAGAGGCAGAGCTGTGCACAGACCTGCTCTAGTGGGGAGTTTGCAAAGGGAGGCCATGGCCTGGAAGCTCTGGCCTGTCTGTCCAGAAGGGCCAGCTGGCCTTTTCTTGGCTCTTCCTTTCAGCCCTCGTGAGTGCTGCTGGCTGTGACCCTTTGGGTCCAACATCCTGGAACAAAACCCTCCCTCACAGCCCTCCTGTTTGCCTGGGGTGAGAAAACACCCCCTGTGAGCATCCCCTGCCTGGGGTTGTAACCCTTTGGGCCCCAGAGACCACCCTGCTGACTCTGGGGGGCTGGTTTGCTGTAAAAACTCCTGGCTGTTGTTTTCCTGGAGCATTCTGGCTGCAGACAGAGCATGGGTGCAAGTGCTGGCTCTGCTGGCATGAGCAGAGCTGTTCAGGACGCTTGGACATCAGCCTGGCCACGCTTCCCTGAGTTCTTTCCCTCCAAACACAGTGCTGGGAGCCAGCAGTCACAGAATCCCAGAGTGGTTTGGGTTGGAAAGGAGCTCAAAGCCCACTCAGGGCAGGGACACCTCCCACTATTCCAGGATGCTCCAAGCCCCACCCAGCCTGGCCCTGGACACTTCCAGGGATGAGACACAACCTGTGTGTCTGGGCAATGTGTTCTGGGACAGATGATGACGATTTGTGGCACTTGGGCTGTGGTCAGTCACTGCAGAGCAGATTTCCACCAGTGCTGAGTGCGTGCCAGCCCCAGCAGAGTCCATGGGAGAGCTTCTGGGAGCCTCCTGCATTGGGGAATCTGGTGGGGGATTGCCCTGGGTTTGTTTCCTCGCTTGGAAAATGTCTGTGGCATTGCTGGCAGCAGGCACAGCGAGCAGCACCTGGATCCTCTGGATCCTTTGATTATGTGTGATCCATAAATTCTGAGTGATGCCCACCATCCTGAGGCTGCAGTTACAACGTGACCCTCCGTGTGGCTGAGGTGAATTCTCTGGACACGTGCAAGGAGAAGCAGTTGATTTATGGGGTGGCTCACACGCTGTCAGATCCCAAGCCAGAGATTGTAGTGTAGGGTACAATTTAATTTAGGAGGCTTGTTTGCAGATGTGGTTTTCCAGAGTATGTGGTGCAGCATCTCTCTTCTGCGTGGGCTGCAGCAGTTTTGTTGAGTCAACATTTAGTCACTTATTTTTGTCTAGGTTAAAGAAGGGGCTTAATCATTGTGACCCTGAACACCTGGAGTGTTGTTCTAGTTCAAGCAGAGAGGCTCTGGAGCAGCCTGGGAGAAAAGGTGGTAATGAGAGGGGACTGCAGCTTGGTGTCACTTAATTGCTGTGATTACACCGTTGGTTTTCAGGCTCGGAGGTGGGCAGTGCCCTGTCACTCCCTGTTTTCTGGGAGAGCAGGGTCTGTGGTTTCTGAGGGTGAGTGGGCTGCTGCTGGGTGTCCCTGACGTGCTGTCTCTGTTCCTCAGGTGGAGGCAGAGGCTGTGAACCGGGCAATAACCATTGCCAACCAGACCAACTGCCCCCTGTACATCACCAAGGTGATGAGCAAAAGTGCTGCTGATGTCATTGCTCAAGCCAGGAAAAAGGGTAAGTTATTTCCCCCTTAGCTCATGCACTTCAGCTCCTGCCAACATCAGCTTCATCCCTGCAGGAAAGGTTTATTTTTCCAGTGTTATCGTCCAGGCTTTTTTTAAAAAGGGCCCAAGCAACTCCTTCTGCCTCATCTCCCACACACAAGGATGCAGTGGTTGTGTCAGAGCCAGGAGCTGCTCGTTCTGCTCAGTCCTGAGCTTGTCTGTTCACACTCATCCTCCCCCACCGAGCCCTGTGCCTCTGTGATATCACAGAGTCATCCCATGCTCTCTCCATGTACTGAATTCCCCTGGAGACTGCAGCTGGGTCCTCTTCCAGCTGCTCTGCTTTTCCCTTGGTGCTTCCTGCTGAGCTTCCTGGGCTCAGCAGTGATTCCTGGTGCAGTTCTTGACTCACAAGCCCTGTTGTATTCAGCTGGAGTAGCCAGAAGAGGCCCACCAGTTCCAGGTGCCTGCTGTGCAGGTTCTTGCTCGTGGAATAGATGCTCTCCACGTGGTGTAGCTCACAGCCTGACATCCTGCAGGGATTGGAGTCAGCAGGCTGGGTTGGGTTTGGGAGTTGTGACTGCCTCTGATAACTCTGCTGCAAGGAGCAAGGCTCAGACCTGCTGTGAACGCTGCTGCCCATGTCTCCTGTCTGACTGAGACTTCTGAGGGAGCTGAACTGCTCTGAGGGATGCAGGAGCCTTGTTGCCTGGCCCTCAAGGAGTCAGGATTGCCCACAGAGTGAGTGCTGTCTGCTGCTTTATCCTGTGACTTCTATTTAAAGCTGCTCAGTTGGGCTGAGTAACCAGGAGGGATGATTTACCCCCTTCTTTCCTCACAAGGCTGGGATTTAAGTTTCTGCAGCCTAAATAAGCCTGGCTGGGTATACAAATGACATCACTTTCCATCTGGGTGTTTGCTGCCAGAGGAGCTGGTTTCCAGCAGACAGATTGGTGTTTGTGCGTCGGCTCAGGATTGTTTTGGTCCCATGATCCCTGTCAGAGGAGCTGCTGAGGAGGACTGGTTTTCAAGGCTGTTGGTGGAAGCAGCTCAGGAAGTTTGGAATAAATCTTCCTCTCCCAGCTCCATCAGAGGGGATCATCCTGAAGGAAGATGCATTGAGCTAGCAGTGTGGCTGCACGTTGTGTCCTGAGAGCCAGGGAAGCTTCTCTGCCCTTTTCCAGATAAAATATTGAAGAAATGTGCCCCACAACGGTGGAGCATCAACAGAAACACCTTCTTGCTGCACTCAGTGTCCTGAGATCTCCAGCTGCAAGTGGAATGGGGTGTTGGGGTGAGGGCCTGGATCACAGAAAGCCACAGAGCACAACTTGACTTGGGTGAATGTTACCCTGCCTGCAAAAGCTGCTGGGGTTGTCCCAGATGAATGATCCACAGGACTCGCTTCACTCAGCCTCCTGAGTGAGCCAGAGCACACAGTTCTCATTCAAAATGTGTTTTCTCCTTATAAAGAGAATTTGGGGTATAAATGGTGCCCCGTCCTCTGTTCCTTTTTTCAAATAACTCAGGCTAAATGCTGTGCAGTAACTGAGGAGGGCCACACACACTGGTCTTGCCCTCCCAAACAAGAGAGGAAACATAACCCAAGACTATCCAAGGCAAAAAGAAGCCAGGATTGAGTTGCTAAATGGAAAAGCACGGATGTTATTTAAAGCCAGATGTTCCCAGTGGCTTTTGTATGGAGGAGATTCCTGCAGACACTGTCTCTGGCAGATCTGGGACCCCAAAACATCGCTCCCTGCAGGAAAATATCCCCAATGTGCTGGACCACAAGAGGCCTCCCCTTAATAGCCAGCATGTGTTTTGATTTCAGAACCCTATTTGTGGCCAGTGATGTCAGGGAGCCTCTTCCTCTGCTCCTGGAAGCTCTCTAGCAAAAGCTGTTCCTGCAGCTCCTGTGTCAGCAGAGGCCTGGGAGCAGCATGGAGTCAGTTAATCATTGTTCTGCCTCAGCTAGTGGGGTCTTTCCCAGCTGTCTTGAAACCCCAGAGACACAACAGTAGCTCTGGCAGTGCAGTGAAAGAAATATTCTGTCTTCTCACTCTGCATGGTGAGGTGTGAGACCCTGCTGGCCAGCTCTGGCTGTCCCTCTGCCCATCTTTCCTGACTGGAGTCATTAGGGTTGGCATCGCAGCCACCCACATCTTTGGTAGGCAGATCTAAACCCCTGAATGTTAGGCCTCGGGAGGCAGGTGGGTGAGCACAGAGCCGATTTTGGCGAGCTTGCATTTGGTGAGCAGATCCCTGGGGCTGCCAGCTCGTGCTGCTTTTGAAGTTGCAGCATCTGCTTCGTGTGCAGATGGTGCTGGTGCCTTCCAGCTTGCGGAGTGTCCTGGCCTTAAGGATCTGCTGTTCCTTCATGTGCTTCCAGAAATGTTAACGAGGAGGAAGGATCACTGGACAGAGTCAGGAGATGCAGTTCCATTTCCCAGTTCTGCCACAGATTTGCTGTGTGCCTTGGGGAGATCACAGAGTTCCCTTGAGCTGCATTTGTGAACCAGGAACTCTGGTATTTCCCCTGTGATGGGCTTTCTTTGTATGCAGAAAAACTTTCCTGGTAGGAGTTTTTTCCCACCTAGTCTGTGCACAGACCCTACTCCAAGAAACCTGGCCTTGTTAGAAGGTCTTTAATTAATACTATAATTTATAAAAACTCTTTTTTTTCATTCTTGTGCATCTCTTCTAGATCAGACTGAATCTTCTCACTCCCTTACAGTTGCTCCCCACTTCTTCCACGAAGTTCTTGGCTCAGGAAAAATAAATAATAAAATGAATATAAGCAATAAAATGAATCTTTACAGTAACCATTTCAAGGACAATTAATCAGTGCCAGCCTCTGCAGCTGTGTAAAGGATTGTGCACATTTTGCTGCTCCCAGCTCTGGTCAGTAGCAATACCTTTATTTAATGCTTCAGAGGAGGTACCAGGCAGCCCTGCAGCACGTGTCCTTTCCCAGGAGGATGCTTTCTGCCTGGCAGCCAGGCTGGAAGTGCCCATTCCTTGGTGTTCACAGGGGGTTTGTGTGTGTCCCTGTCCCACAGGCACCGTGGTGTATGGAGAGCCCATCACAGCCAGCCTGGGCACTGATGGGTCCCATTACTGGAGCAAGAACTGGGCAAAGGCAGCAGCTTTTGTTACATCCCCACCGCTGAGTCCTGACCCGACCACTCCTGATTTTCTCAACTCACTACTGTCCTGGTGAGTAGAGCTTTCTGTGTTCAAACAACATGTGACTCATCATGAGAAAATGTGTGATCAAATAAGGGATGTTGCTGCCAGCAAGCAAAAAGCTGTTTTATCTTCAGGAGCATTCCTGTGACAGTAAAATACCTTGAAAACCTTTTCTTTTTCATCCAGTGGAGACCTCCAAGTGACTGGCAGTGCCCACTGCACCTTCAACACTGCTCAGAAAGCTGTTGGGAAGGACAACTTCACCTTGATCCCTGAAGGAACCAACGGCACTGAGGAGAGGATGTCCATCATCTGGGATAAGGCTGTGGTAGGTCATACCTGTCATGGTTTGCATTTCAGCTGGATGTTCAGAGGGGAAGGAGCGGCAGGAACGCGTTCTTTTCTTCTCACGCTCCTTCCGCTTGGTGTTTTTACCTTTTGGAGATCCTTGGGACTCTGCTGTACTGCCCGCTCAGCTGGCTCACTCAGTGACTCCTGTGGTGTCCCCCCAGGTGACTGGCAAGATGGACGAGAACCAGTTTGTGGCTGTGACCAGCACGAACGCAGCCAAAATCTTCAACCTGTACCCGCGGAAGGGCCGCATCGCCGTGGGCTCCGATGCCGACCTGGTCATCTGGGATCCTGACAGCGTCAAGACAATCTCTGCCAAGACTCACAACATAGTAAGGATGTTCCTTACCATTCCCTCCTTCCTTTCCCCCTCTCTCCCTCAGTGCCAGGCTGTGCTGCCAGCAGCGGGAGCTTGTGACAGCTCAGGTGCCCCTGAAGCCCTCTCCGGGCTCGCTCTGGAGCTCAGCTGTGGAGCAGGATGAGTGAAATCATGTGGGTTCCCCCAGAGCAGAGAGTGTGTCTGCTCTTCCTCAGTGTTGGTGCATGGATCTGAGCACACAGAAAGCTCTTTAAATCCCCTAAAATACACAAAAGGCCTCTTAGGACAATGTGTTGTTTATGACATCCGGGCTTGCCAGTGGTGGGAATGGAAGTGCCCCTTTTCACTGAAGTGTTATCAGCTCATGGACACTTTTTCTGCAAATCTGGCCCAGATCCAGGGGCTGAGTGGATTTATTTATACCACCTACTGATCTGCATGGAGTCAGGATTTTCCTGGTGGTCACTCCCACGTTAGCTGGCAAAGGGCAGCATCCAAACCAGCCAGACAATGGCCTTGGCTCTTCTGCAGCTTGTGGCTGTTAGCTTCTGCAGTGGTGGCACCCTTAAGGACACTTCTGCTGAGTCTCATGCCTGACACCTGGCCCCTGCAGTGACCAAGCTGCCTCAGCCTGTGGCAGTCTGCAGAAGGGTTCCAGTGCAGGGGCCAGGCTGGAGTCTCCCCGTGACATTCAAGCCCTGGCTCAGAGAAAGCAGCCACTGTTTGCATTTGTTGACAGCTTGTTTCGCTGCTGACCATGAACCTATGGAATCTTTCCCTGGAAAAAAAACTGCTTGTTCTTTTTTCTCATGAATGCTTTCATTCACTCTGGAACTGAAGGAGCAAAATTTTCTTCCACACTTGGATCCCTGGGCACATTCACAAGGAAACATCATTTTTTTTTTAAAGGTTTGGTTCACTTCCCTGTGACTTAACTCTTTGTCAGAATTGGCCACAGATGGTTTGGCTTCATCCTGCCTCTCCTTAGGCTTCTGACAGAGGGATTCCAGAAGTCTGGTTACTTCAGTCACCTTAGAGGTGCTTCCAGACTCCTTCCAATCTGGAGAGGAATGACTTAGGAGGGTGCCCAGGGACTCACTGCTTTCAGGTGCCAGATTTCATGGTCTGAACCTGGGCTCATACTTATGAATGGCTCAGAGAGCTGGAAGTGGTTTGGGTGGAGTGCTTGAAAGTCACTGCTATTTAGTGGCTGTTGTCTTTGGGAAATGAACTGGGCTCTTTCAGTGTTCTGCCACAGAGCTCATAGACTTTTCTCTTTTGTGGATATGCCCAAGTGCAGTCAGGATTGGTTCTGTGATTTTGCCATGGCTCTGGACAAGGCACAGGAGAACCAGCTCCTTTCAGAAGTATTTTTGTCTGCTGAGAGCTGCAGATCCCCCAGAACACTGACACTGTGTGAGAGGCCCCAGCACTCAGCTGTGGCCAAAGGCTGCATCCTTGAGCTGTGCCCAGAGCATGGAGGATGAGGGGCTCTCGTTCCCAAGAGTCTGAAAAGCTGAGCAGTCACAGCTTGTCTGCTGACAAACGCATCTCTGACCTCCTCCCCTGTCATTGCTTCACCTGGCATCACACCTGGAGCTACATCAGGAGGAATTTCTGCATGGAAAGGGTGATTAGGCATTGGCAGGGGCTGCCCAGGGAGGCTTGGAGTCCCCATCCCTGGAGGTGTCCAAGGAAGGCAGCCTGGACATGGCACTCAGTGCTCTGGGCCAGTGACAAGGTGGGAATCAGGCACAGCTTGGACTCAGTGGCCTTGGAGCTCTTTTCCAACCTTAATGATTCTGAAATTCTGCAAATTTTGGGGTCTCACATGCACGATGCCTTGTGTTAGAAGAGAAACTGATACAAGTGATGCCCTTGGAGTGCAGGCATCCTGGTTTGGCCAAGCAGAAAACAAAAGACCCCTTGACAGTCAGGCCCAGGGACACCCTCTGATTATGTGGCCTTGGACAACTGCTACTTTTTGAAATGTTCGAGCAGCTTACAGCTATTTTCCAAGAATTCACACTGCTCTTGCCACTCTCTGGCAAGGAAACCTCAGGGGCTGGAGAGGGAGGTGGTGTTGTTCTTGGAAGCAGCCTACTCCATAAGCTCCAGACCCAGCCTCCTCCTTTACCACCACTGTTTTTTTTCAGTCTGGACCTGGTTCAGACTCAGTTTAACCACTGGTCTGGCTAATTGCAAAGCTGCACTCAGACCTGCCCATACTTATAACACACTTCAAGGGCAAGCCCCATCATTAACTCAGTAAAAGAGACTTGCGTTTGACTCAGAGATGGTCACAGAGTAACAGTCCCCAAATAACATGGTTGCAGTGTGTCTCATTCCAGGATGTTGCACGTTTGCAGTGATTTCTTTCAAATTTGTTTTTTTTCCACGGTGTGATGTTTCCAATCCAGTTAATTGAGGATGAGCAATCCCATTAAAATAAAATAAGATTGTCCTGGTCCCTTACCCATCAACCAAAACACTGGTTTGAAATACCGATTTTTCAGAATTATTCTTTTTAGTAGGAAACTCACATCAAGCTTTCTGTGGCTCCTAAATCTGCCCCCAGCTCAGCAGAGATAGGTGCCTAAATGTGTTTAAACAGGGAGGCTCTCATTTGAAACTGATTTTTCTCTTCCTCAGAGAAGCTGTGGCTGCTCCATCCCTGGAGGTGTCCAAGGCCAGCTTGGACAGGGCTTGGAGCAGTTGGGTTTAGTGGAAAGTGTCCCAGCCCATGGCAGGGGGTGGAATGGGATGAACTTCAAGGTCCCTCACCGCCCAAACCATTCTGGGATTATTTCTGAACCTTATTTCAATGGAAATTTTGCATTAACAAACCCCTAAACCTAGACTGATAATAAGAGCAGCCTTTATTAAATCACAGCAAACACAGTTCAGGTAAACACTGTTGAGTTTGCTTCCATCTGTCCTTAAAATTTTGGCAATTAGCGTGGCCGGCGATTGCTAATTAAAGCCCAGCCAGCTCTGCTGGGTGAATATCTTTGCCTCACGTGCTGTTTTTGCTCACTGCAGTCCCTGGAGTACAATATCTTCGAGGGCATGGAGTGCCGTGGCTCTCCCCTCGTGGTGATCAGCCAGGGCAAGATCGTGCTGGAGGATGGGAACCTGCACGTCACCGAGGGCTCGGGGAGGTACATCCCCAGGAAACCCTTCCCTGACTTCGTTTACAAGCGCATCAAAGCCAGGAGCAGGGTGAGTGCCAGCGGCTGGCTGCACATTTGTTCTCTCCCTCTGACAGCCCCCTTCCAGCTGAAGTGGCTGGAAAAAACAGATGCTGTGCCCTGGCTCGGGCCACGCTGCTGTTGCCTGGGTGGGAGTCACATTTGTCTCATTCCTCTTTCATTTCTGCTGTTCGCTCAAGTCATTACAGGAATGTGCTTTGGGTTGAGCTTGGGTTTTCTGCAGGTTTTCATTTTTCTCTGTCTGAGGACAGCTGAACAGAAAATGTGTCCAGGAACACTTGAATTTGGCCGTGAGTCAAACTACCCAGAACCCACCAGGTTTCTTCTGTCACAGAGGTCCCAGGAGAAGTTACCATTAGCATTTATATATCAAAGCTCTCAGCAGCAATTTAGAATTGTAATTTATTGTTATAGATATGTTATGCTGCTTTCCCTTCTGCCAGATACAATCAGATGCTCTTGTCTGGTGACTAGTGAGTCACAGGCACAGCCTACAGACTGCTTAAAAGGAGCAATGTTCTATTTTTAAGAGGCTAAAATAGTTGGAAAGTGATTCTGTAAAATGCACCCATTTAAAACTGAGCCTGTCTTTTGATGTGCCTGAGTTTGCCTGACAGGGGAGATGACACTGAACTCAGTTGCTGAGAATTAAAGAAATTTATAGATGAAATAGTTTCTGAGGAGAAATTATTTTGCTGTTTGAAGTGTTGCCCTCTCCTGGACAACTCTTGAGCTATGTTGGTTCTGCTGGCCACAAGTGATCCTCCCACTCCTTGCAAATCTTGGTTCTTTTGAAGAAATTGCAAGTTATCAAAATTACAACCTGACATAATTTGGCCCCATGGAGAACAGATCCCTGATTTCTGCTGTGTCCTCCCACAGAAATACACATCTGACCTATAAAATCCAATTAGGCAGCATCTCAGCTGGAATAATTGCATTTATCCCAATCTGCAGCTCCAGGGCTGGCCATTGAAGCCAGCCTGGCTCCTCTGGGCTGCCCTGCTGGTCTCAGCTTTTTGGGCACAAGTAATAAGGTGCATTTGAGACCTGTCAGGAGCCTTTAATCCAGTGGCAGGTAGGTTGGGATCATTAAAGGACAGCACCTTCGGGGCAGGGGACAGACTGGCTGGAGCCACAGCACATTCCATGTCACATACTAATTAGTAGGCATCTTGTCCTGCCTACAAAAAATCTAGAGCCAGAATAGGAACGTAGCCTGTTCCCTACTCACAGTACCCCACAGCAAGGAGGATCCAAAAGTGGGGATTTTGGGAGGGCAGAGCAGCCAAGTTCAGATTGCCAAGGAGCCTTGGGGTGCCCGTGGACTCAGAGCCCCTCAGCTCTCCATGTGGAAGGTGCTGAGCTGCACAAACTGGTTTTGACTTGTAGGAAAATCGTGCAAATTTACCTTGTTTGCTGCAAAACCGTTTGGGTTGGACAGAGACACAGCTGTGTTTTATATTGATAGGGGTATAAAATGGAAATAGATGTAGATGCAATACAGATATAGATATAAATATGTAGATATATAGATAGGGGTATAAAATAGAAATAGATGTAGATGCAATACAGATATAGATATAAATATATATATGGATATAATATAGATATAGGATATAGTATGGATATAAAATAGAAATCAATGTAGATGCAATATAGATATNCAGGTGTAAACATAGATATAGATATGGATATAATATAGATATAGGATATAATATGGATATAAAATAGAAATAGATGTAGATGCAATATAGATGTAAACATAGACATGGATATAATACAGATATAGATATAGGATATAGTATGGATATAAAATAGAAATAGATGTAGATGCAATAGATGCAATGATAGAGATGTAAACATATAGATATATAGATATAGAATAGATATAGATGTAAAATAGACATAGATGCAATCTAGATATAGGTACAAAATAAATAAGACAGATAGCAGCTTCCCAGGGACGAGCACAGAGGAGACGCTGCGTGCTTTCAAATTCTCTTAGCAACAACCAATCCCAAAATGTGTGTCACTGGCTGAGCCACATCTGGGCAGCTTTTGGGCTGTGCTGTGGCTCTGGTTTGGGCTGTGCTATGGCTCTGGTTTGAGGTGTGCTGTGGCTGTGTTTAAGGTGTGCTGTGGCTGTGTTTAAGGTGTGCTGTGGCTGTGTTTAAGGTGTGCTGTGGCTGTGTTTAAGGCAGTGTTGTGGCTGTGTTTAAGGTGTGCTGTGGCTGTGTTTAAGGCAGTGTTGTGGCTGTGTTTAAGGCAGTGCTGTGGCTGTGTTTAAGGTGTGCTGTGGCTGTGTTTAAGGCAGTGTTGTGGCTGTGTTTAAGGTGTGCTGTGGCTGTGTTTAAGGCAGTGTTGTGGCTGTGTTTAAGGCAGTGCTGTGGCTGTGTTTAAGGTGTGCTGTGGCTGTGTTTAAGGCAGTGTTGTGGCTGTGTTTAAGGTGTGCTGTGGCTGTGTTTAAGGCAGTGTTGTGGCTGTGTTTAAGGCAGTGCTGTGGCTGTGTTTAAGGTGTGCTGTGGCTGTGTTTAAGGCAGTGTTGTGGCTGTGTTTAAGGTGTGCTGTGGCTGTGTTTAAGGCAGTGTTGTGGCTGTGTTTAAGGCAGTGCTGTGGCTGTGTTTAAGGTGTGCTGTGGCTGTGTTTAAGGCAGTGTTGTGGCTGTGTTTAAGGTGTGCTGTGGCTGTGTTTAAGGCAGTGTTGTGGCTGTGTTTAAGGCAGTGCTGTGGCTGTGTTTAAGGTGTGCTGTGGCTGTGTTTAAGGCAGTGTTGTGGCTGTGTTTAAGGTGTGCTGTGGCTGTGTTTAAGGCAGTGTTGTGGCTGTGTTTAAGGCAGTGCTGTGGCTGTGTTTAAGGTGTGCTGTGGCTGTGTTTAAGGCAGTGTTGTGGCTGTGTTTAAGGTGTGCTGTGGCTGTGTTTAAGGTGTGCTGTGGCTGTGTTTAAGGCAGTGTTGTGGCTGTGTTTAAGGCAGTGTTGTGGCTGTGTTTAAGGTGTGCTGTGGCTGTGTTTAAGGCAGTGTTGTGGCTGTGTTTAAGGCAGTGTTGTGGCTGTGTTTAAGGTGTGCTGTGGCTGTGTTTAAGGCAGTGCTGCCCTCTCTCCCTGCAGCTGGCTGAGCTCCGGGGCGTGCCCCGAGGTCTCTACGACGGCCCGGTTTGCGAGGTGTCGGTGACACCCAAAACGGTCACACCTGCGTCCTCAGCCAAGACCTCTCCTGCCAAACAGCAGGCACCCCCCGTGAGGAACCTGCACCAGTCTGGGTTCAGCTTGTCTGGTATGTGATTCTGGGAATGATTTACTGCCGAGTGATTTATCGCACTGAAATTGCGGCTGGTTTGGGCTCCCGTGCTCTGAGTTCCTTCTGCTGGGGTGGGGATGGAATGGGAGAGGCTGTGGGGGGTTTTTAGCTGGAAGGTTTTCCCTTTAGGGAGGAAGAAGAGAAGTACAGGAGATGTCCTCTGTGGGAAATGAATTTGTAGAGAATTCATAAAGCTTCTTCTCACAATGTCACATGAATGCTGAGCACTCCGGTGGGTTCTGGGCTCAGTCCTCAGCTGGCTGTCTGGAGACAGCAGATCATGGAATCCTGGAATAGTTTGGGTGGGAAGAGACCTTAAAGCCCATTGGCCACGGGCAGGGACATCTTCCACTATCCCAGATTGTTCCAAGCTGCATCCAGCCTGGCCTTGGATACTTCCAGCGATGGAGCAGCCACAGCTTCTCTGTGAATTTCATCCCAGCCCCTCCCTACCCTCACAGGGAGGAATTTCTTCCTGATATCTCATCTAACTCTGCCCTCCTTCAGCTTAAGACCATTCCAACTGTGTTTAGAAATGGGAATTTTCCGGTTTTAAGAGGCTATAGCAAAAAACCCTTTTTTTTTAAGATGACATAAACTTCAGGAGAACTTTGCCAGCTGAGAGCAGCTGTGTGTCTGGGATGTGGAAGATTTGATTTGTGTTCCCGTTGCAAGAAGGGCGGAGAGTAGAAAGGGATGGGAAAGCTGGGTAAGGGATAATCATTCATCCAGCTCTTACCTGTGCAGGGCCAGGCACTTCAGGTGCTCAGGGCAGAGATGTTATTACTTGCAAGCCTCCTTCATGGGGGCTCTTCCCAGGCTGGTGCTGGCCAGGGCGGTGGCTGCTCCAAGGACACAGCAGCTCCCCTTCCCCTCAGCTCACCGTTCACCTGAGCTCGGATGCAGTAATTTGTGCTGCACCAGATAATACAGGAGGACTCCTTGGGAGATGTTTTCCAGTGAGATTTATTGTAGGCAGCTCTGAGGGGTCTTAGCAGGGGGGGGAAGGGGGTTAGGAGCACGCAGGAGGACCTCTCTGCTGAAGGGGCATCTTGGCAAGAAGCAGGTCACTGGAGGTGGGTCAGGGTTATATTCAGGGAGAAGGTGGGAGGGAAGGGTGCTGTGTAACCAACAGGGAGAAGAGGAATAGATGATAGAACGGGGGAAAAACCAACAGGAGTACACTGGGGGAGTGACCTGGGGTGTTAGGTCATGGGGGTTACAAGGCACAAAGAACTTTCTAGGCTTGGGGTGTTGCTCTACAACAGGCACTTTTTCATTTGCATAGAAAGCAGTGAACTCTGGGAAATGAAGCTGGGCTTTCTCTCTAATTCAAACCAAGGCTTCCTCCTACGGCAAGCAGGTTTTATCTCTACCATTACCATTTCCCACATGTTGTTAATGCAGAACAGGTTTCAGCAGAATTGAGGCAGTGTGAAGGCTTTTCCTCCCGCTACCACAGAACGGTTCAGGCTGGGAAAGCCCTCTGAGAGCAAATCCAGCCCTCGAGGCAGCACCGAAGCGCCGCGCCCGCGCGGGTTTTAGGGCTGGCGGGGTTGGTGACGCCTGCTCTCTCTCCCACAGGGGCACAGATCGATGACAACATCCCGCGCCGCACCACCCAGCGCATCGTGGCCCCGCCGGGCGGCCGTGCCAACATCACCAGCTTGGGCTAAGGCTGCGCCCTCCTGTGCCCGCCGGGTACGCCTGGGGGGGGCCGGGGCACCTGGAGACCCTTTTTGATTCTTTTAGAGCCTGTGACGGTTACTGCGGGCACCAGTGTGGGGAGGGGCTGAAGTAAAAGCACCTCTTTCAGTCCCCTCAGGTTCCCTCCTCATCTTCACCAACCCCTTGCACTTCCCCCCCTTCCTCAGCCCCTTACACATTTAAAGAAATAAACCGTGTTTCGACGCCTCTGACATGAAAGGGTAAATGTAAAGAGGGTATTTGAGATACGTGGTCTCTGTCCTGTTCAGCATCTTTTCTTTTAATAAAGGAAGGATAAAGTGAATTTCCCAGGAGCTGCCTTCAAGACACACACACACACACACAAAAAAAAAGAAAGAAATAAAAAAAAAAGTATAAAAAAAGCTTTTTTTTTTAATGTCAAGCAGAAGAGTAGTTCAAGGGTTTTAAACTGGATATTTTGTAGGGTTCTGTGTTCCAGCAGAATTAGCTAGGCAAGCACAGAGGGACAGGAATCCCAGCCTGTCTATGGCCGTTCTGCACCACCAGATCTGAGGTCACTAGATGCTGCCAGGAGAGAGAAACAGGACCCAGCACTAGGAATGGCAAAGAGCATCACCCCAGCCAGCGGGTGAGCAAGAATCCTTGGGGACTTCCGTTCTGTTCACTTGGTTTTCCCTTGGTTTCTTTTTTCTTCTGGATTTTGCTACAAATTAGGTCCTTGAGGAAACTTTTTTTTTTTTAAACGTTTGTGTGTGTGTTTTTAACATGTTTGTATCATTGTGTTTACGAAGCCTTATCTGAGAACTGGGAATCTCCCTGTTCTCCCCGAACCTCATCCAAGTCACTGACTCCCGCCAGTGTCACTGCCACTGCCACCCTGGTACTTCAGGTGTCCCTTAGTTGCATTTCCCAGCCATTTCTTGTCACGTAGCTGCAGTAAGGGCATGGAGCAGGTCCACAGGATCTTCAGTCCATCAAGTCTTGAGCTGGTGCAAATGGAGGAGCTGGACAGCATCTGAGCTGCTGGGATGGAGGATCTGGAAGAGTTTGTAGCAGTTAGTTTTTCTTCTGCCTCTGAAGGTGGGTATGGACAGGCAGGGAGCTGTGGGTGAAGAGCAACACGTTGCTTGAAAGGTTTTTGTAGCAGAAAGCCCCTCCCTGGCCATCCAGGAGAGGTTATTTAAAGCTTTGAGGGCTTATCTTTAGGTCAGGGAGCGTGTGCTGAGCACCTGTGGCAATTCCAGTCCAGGCCCAGCTGCTGTAGCTGGGAGCTGGCTGGGTCCCCAGCAGCTGAGAATCTCTTGTCCGAATGTCACAGCTCCCCAGCCCTGCAGGAATCCTGCACATCCCCATGGGAAGGCCTGGCTGTTCCCCACCCAGCCCCACATGCCTGGGGTTTGAGACACCATCAGTGGTCCTTAAAGGATGGAGGAGCCCCAGCTTTGGGGCAGCCAGCAGGGCCTGGGTGTTTGACCACCCTCTGGGATTGAAGGTCTGGTAGCTCTGGGACCAGAGGTTTGTTGGTTTTGGGACATGGAGGATAAACCTGCACCATCAGATCCTCACTTGGGCATAGCTGGAGGGCTCAGCAGTCCCCAGGACTTGTCTTAGCACTGAGAGCTTTAATTACCACAGCGTTGCCTCCACTGTCTGCCTGCCCTGGCACTCGGCTGCATCTTCTGCTCCCTCTTCTCTTTGTGCTTTGCTGCCTCCATCAACCTTGTTTTTCCATAGTTGTATTTTCTTGAATGGTGTTTACAGGTTCTTTTAGGAAAAAAACCCTATATATATATATGAAGGCTTTCAAGAAATGAGTACCAAATTTGTTGTTATGAAATATCAACGCTGGGATTTGCAAAGTGTCTGGAAGCTGCTTAGCTACCCAACCCCTCCCAGCTGCAGCACCTAAATTCTTTAGGCCTCTTTGAACACAAAAGTTTAAAAAACTTTGCCATATTCCTCCACGCGTTTTGCATTTAGGTTCAACTCCTGGGTCTTTTAGTTTTGCATAAAGAGTTTGCACTTTGTTTGTTAAGTAATCCGTGAACTTAATATATATTGCAGCTATTTTCATTTTTTAAATTTTTTTCTTTGTCACCTGTATGTTAAAATCAATTTGAACGAGTTGGGGAGAAAAAAAAAAGAATTGTGGATCCGTTTCAATTCTACGAAACACTTGCGGCTCTTCAGTATTCACTTAAGTCTTCCTTTTTTTTTTTCCTTCACTGACTCATGATAACTTGTTAAATTTTAATTTGTTCTTGAAAAGGAAAGGAAAAAAAAATCACAAAAAAAGTTTTTTGCAGGCTATGTAAGCATGTTTTTTTGTGAGAGCTCGTCCGCTTTGTGTCTGTTTAATGAATGTCATATGTAAGTGCTAAAAAAAAAAAAGACAATGACTTAATGAATTAATTAATTAACCGCAGTGACTTGAAGCTCTAAAAATAATAAAAGCAAAAAGTAGGATTTAATACTAGCTGGATTTAACCCTTGGATTTGTGATTGTGAACCATGAGTGCAGGAGCTGTAAGTGCTAAAGCTGATCTTGTGTGTAGACAAAGAGGAGTACTGATATTTGACCATTGTCCCAATGGCAAAAACAACCCCCCATCCCAACCCCAAGTCTTGTGTTTTATTCCTTAAGAACTCTGTGTTATATTACCATGGGAACTCCTAATAAAGACAAAATGTTGTTGTTTCAGTCGGTGCATCTGTGTCTCGAGGCGCTGCGTGTTGTGTGTCGCTGCCTTCCGGGCTGTTGCCTTCAGCAGGGACAAACAGCCCTGAAAACCAGGCTGGGGTGGCTGACGAGGAGATGTGCAGGGGCAGAGCTGGAGAGGAACTCCTGTGGTGGTGGTAAAGGTGAATTGATGGGCCACGGAGTCGTTTCCTCTGGAGAAAGCGAGCTGTGACCGAGGGTGCTTCATTTGAAACAGCATTGGGCAAAGCAGAGACAGTTGCCTGAAAAATCCTGGCTCTGCATTGCACAGGTCACTGATGGAATGTGAGCAAAAGCCCCTAAAAGTATTGGCATAGCTCTCAGCCCCGCAGTGTGGATCTGCTTGGACCCTCTGCCAGCCAAGGAATGGGGGAAAAAGCACAGGAGCCACAGCAGCTGAGTGGGGAGAGTTGGAGCTGGCTGGAACAACCCCAGTGGAACTTGGGGTGGTGGTGCTTGAGTTTTACAGGAAAAACACCAGTGGAAGTTGGGGTGGTGGTTGGGATTTACAGGAAAAACACCAGTGGAAGTTGGGGTGGTGGTTGGGATTTACAGGAAAAACACCAGTGGAGCTTCCTGTGGTGGTGATGCTTAGGATTTAGAAGAAAAACACCAGTGGAACTTGAGGTGGGGATGGTTGGGATTTACAAGAGAAACACCAGTGGAACTTGAGGTGGGGATGGTTGGGATTTACAAGAGAAACACCAGTGGAACTTGAGGTGGGGATGGTTGGGATTTACAAGAGAAACACCAGTGGAACTTGAGGTGGGGATGGTTGGGATTTACAAGAGAAACACCAGTGGAACTTGAGGTGGTGGTGGTTGGGATTTGCAGGAAAAAAACAGTGGAACTTGGGGTGATGTGCTTGGGTTTTACAGGGAAAAACCCCAGTGGAGCTTCCTGTGGTGGTGATGCTTGGGATTTACGAGAAAAACACCAGTGGAACTTGAGGTGGTGATGGTTGGGATTTACAAGAAAAACACCAGTGGAAGTTGGGGTGGTGGCAGGGGGTTACAGGAAAAATACCAGTGGAACTTGAGGTGGTGGTGGTTGGGATTTACAAGAGAAACACCAGTGGAACTTGAGGTGGTCATGGTTGGGTTTTACAGGAAAAACACCAGTGGAAGTTGGGGTGGTGGTTGGGATTTACAAGAGAAACACCAGTGGAACTTGGGGTGGTGATGGTTGGGATTTACAGGAAAAACACCAGTGGAACTTGGGGTGTTGGTGGCTGGATTTCACTGTCACAGGGCCAAGCATCCCTGCCAGCTGCTCAAGAGTGTTGGATGCTGCACCCCTACACCAACCAGCTCAGCCCTCTGGGGGATCTGCCCCCAAATCTGAGCACAGGTGAAGTTTGTGACCGACTTTGTGAGGAGTTTTAGCTCTTGCTCCTCATCTGAACAAACCTGAATGTTGGGGTGCTCTGTGAAATGCACTGAGCTTCCTCCACCCAGCTTTAAAGAGCCCACAGAGTGGCTTTTCCTTATTATCTGCTGAGAAGGGCTCAGTGGTCATCCCCTGGTAGAGAGATCTCTGGTTAATGTGAGGATCCTAGCTCTGGCACCAGTGACATGCTGTTACTTGGCTACTGGCACCTTCAATTAAATATTAGTATTTAATTTTATCTGTGCAATCAGATCCCACAGAGCAGGGTTGGTGGGTGGCTGTATGTAAGATTTATCAGCTAATCCCAGCAATAATATCCGAGTGAAAGATGCATTCAGCCTGAAGCGTTGGTACTCAGTTAACACACACCTGCAGAGCCTCCATTTGGTTTTATTCTACCATTATTTTTTTCCTCCAGCACCTGAATTCGAACGAGAAACATTTATTTCCTGAGGAAAACATTTATTATTATTTTATTTTCCGAGGAAAACATTTATTATTATTATTATTATTATTATTATTATTATTATTATTATTATTATTATTATTATTATTATTATTATTATATTTCCCGAGGAAAACATTTATTATTATTATTATTTTATTTCCTGAGGAAAACATTTATTGTTATTATTATTTTATTTCCTGAGGAAATAAATGCCAGGGACTCAGGGAAGCTGTTGGAACTGGCAGAGCAGAGAAGGTTTTGAGGTCAGGAAGAATTGCCAACAGCCAGATCTAAACCCAACGTGTGCTGAGGGACCGAGGCAGGGAGAAAGCTCAGGAGAATATTGGGGTCAGTGGGGCAGCCCTGGTGCTGCACAGGAGCACAGGAATAATTATTTGGCCAAACCTTTAATCCAGATAATTCCTGATCTGGCAGCACACAGCTCGTTAATCGGTGCTAATGTGGTTCTCTGTGGCCCATTGTGTAAAGCCCAGATTAGATTTAATCTGAGTTTAATGTCGGTGCTGTTCTGTGGCTGAAAGGAGAAGAAATGAAGCAGGTGATGGATGTGGCTCTGACCTGGAACAGGAGCTGGCAGTTTTCAGAGGTGGGGACAGTGCAGCCTGATTTATCCCTCGGTGGCAGAGCAATAAATGTCTCTGTACTACAGAACCTTTAGGATCCGATTTCCTCCCTTTTTTTAACCCCAGATTTGCCAGTTTTGCTCAGTGCCCACCCCTGGCAGCAGGAGCTGGGGAAATGTAAAGGCCCAGCTCCCTGGAAGCACGTGGGAGTGATCTCAGGAATGATGTAGGATGTAATAAATGTGGAACGTGCACAGGGCTTGTGATCCCTGTGACGTGACACGCACACACACCCCCTGTCCTTATTTTAATGTATTGGAGGGTATTTCAATGGTACAGAAATGATATATAAAGATATAAATATATATAAATATATAAATATATAGAAATTATATGATATATATAAAGATATATAAAAATATATATAGATGATATAGAAATGATATATAAAGCTATAAATATATATAAATATATAAATATAAATATATAAAAATGATATATAAATGATATGATATATAAATATATATATAAATATATGATATATAAATGATATATAAAGAGATGTGAATCACCTGAGTATGTTCTCTTCTCGTTCAAGCCTCACAGGACGAGGTCTCAAATCAGATACAGAGCAAGTTATAAACTTTGCCCATCAGCTTACTACAGCAAAGAACGCCCAGAGTTTGGAGAGCTCTGGAGAAGGACTTTGGGCAAGGGCCTGGAGTGCCAAGGGAGAACGGATTCCCACTGCCAGAGGATGGGGTTAGGTCGAATATTGGGAATAAATTCCTCACTGTGAGGGTGGTGAGGTGCTGGGAGGGAATTCCCAGAGCAGCTGTGGTTGCCCCGTCCCTGGCAGTGTCCCAGGCCAGGCTGGGCAGGGCTTGGAGCACCCTGGGATAAGGGCAGGTGTCCCTGCCCATGGCAAGGGGGGGGACAAAATTCCCTTAATTAAAGAGATAAAGCAAGCAATTAGAGGAAATAATTTTTTCTCTTCTATAGCCCAGGCCAGAGGAGGTGCCCTCTGCAGATTCCTGTAAGCTGTGACTGACTCCAGCTCTGGCACTCCAGCTGTGGATTTACCACTCTGTGCTGGAATGTGTTGTTCTTTCCACAAGCTTTCTTTGACCATTAACCACTAAAACTTGGCCAGTGCCTTCCAGTGTTGACTTGAGAAGCCTCAAATGGTAGGAAATTGCTTCGTAATTTATTCCACGTATTAATCATCTTCATGGTTCATTTTTCTCTGCCTCTGATCTGAGCCGGGCTGCTTTGCATCTCTCACAGTCAGTTCTTGTTCTGCATTCCCACAATGAAAGGAAGATTCCCCTGGGATGTGTGGGGCTGTTCTCTGGGATCTGTTGGAAGCTGGGGGCTCATTCTGGCGTCATCCTTCGCCTGCCTCCCGGGGCTGTGTCCCATGGAATGATGAGAACAACAGATCTGTGAGTGATCCAGGGAATCAAGGAGTGGTTTGGGCTGGAAGGAGCCTCAATCCCACCCCTGCCATGGCAGGAACACCTCCCACTGTCCCAGGCTGCTCAAACCAGGCCTTGGACACTTCCAGGGATCCAAGGGCAGCCCCAGCTGCTCTGGGAATTCCATCCCAGCCCCTCGCCACCTTCACAGGTAACAATTCCTTCCTAAAATCCCACCTAACCCTGCAGTGGGCAGTGGGAGCCATTCCCTGGCTCCTGTCCCTCCATCCCTTGTCCCCAGTCCCTCTCCAGCTCTCCTGGAGCCCCTTTAGGCCCTGGCAGGGGCTCTGAGCTCTCCCTGGATCCTTCTCCTCTCCATGTAACCACCCCCAGCTCCCCCAGCCTGGCTCCAGAGCAGGAGGATCTGCTCATTAAACCCACCCGGTATTTATATTTGTATATATTGCTCCTCTCGTTTCCACAGGAGGGCACCAGATACCCGTGTTTAAATCCAGTTTTTATTCCTTTCCCGAGGTTCTCCTTCTCCCTCCTGCTCACATCACTTCCTTCCCAAAGCATACAGGCATTTTTGTGGTGCTTTTCAGCGCCTGCCATATTTCACATTATCCTGGATTAGATAAATGCTGCTTCATGCACATCTGAAATAATCTCTCTCACCCCTCAGTGAAGTTTGGCTGTAAGTATAATAGGGAATGCTATTCTTCACAGCATTTTTAAATTTATGCACAGAATTCTGCAGGAAGTTTTACAAGTGATTGTCCCCATCAGAGCCACCCCCACAGGATTTTATACAGGTTCTTGCATGATTTTGGTTACAAAACAGTCCAAGCAATTTGATGATTTTTTTCCTCCTGTGGCTTGATTCCTTTGTCTTTGCATCATTCCAGCCTTGCCATTTACCCAGGAGTTCTCTATTCTAAATTTAGACCAGGCTGTTGGTCCCTTTCATAAGAAGTGCTAATGTCCCTTAGGTTAAGGATATCTGAAGGGAGAGCAGGAAAACAACCTCAGCTTCATTTTGCTTTCCTGTTTTCCACAAGTCCACAGCAACTGAGCCTGAACTCCACTGAAAAGTCTCTCCAAAGCTAATCCTCCCCCCCGAAAACATTTTCCTCTGTTGGAATAACCAAAATTAATCCCACAACAATTGCAGAACCCTGGTTGTGTAAAACAGGGAGAAGAAAACACACCATTAACTCACTGCAGTAATTGGAGTTTCATGGGATGGGTTCATTTCCTGTGTCAGTCTCAACATTTCCTTGGTCTCCTCAGTTAATTCCAAGTGTTTTCTGCTGATGTTTCTGAGACTGAAGCTCTCCAAACCTGCCTCTCTCCCTGCCTCTGCTCTGGCATCTGCCAAGCTGCTGTGGCCTCTTTGCAGAGCCAACACTCCGTGTTTGGGATGAGCCTAAGGATTCCTGGATCAGCCTGCACATCCCTCGAGCAGCAGGAAGAAGGATTTTCCTCCCTGGATATTGCCATTGCTCAGCAACAGTGGGGTCAGAAATAAAATCTTCAAAGTTCACTGGCAGGGATAAATTGGCTGGGCAGGAGTAAATTGGCTGGGCAGGGATAAATTGGCTGGGCAGGGATAAATTGGGGTAGGCAGGGATAAATTGGGGTAGGCAGGGATAAATTGGCTGGGCAGGGATAAATTGGCTGGGCAGGGATAAATTGGGGTGGGCAGGGATAAATTGGCTGGGCAGGGATAAATTGGGGTGGGCAGGGATAAATTGG
>VWZV01000018.1:53446-78231 GCA_013397155.1 Irena cyanogastra
GGGGGGAAGGAGTAAAGGGGTTGGGCAGGTAAAAATTGGGTGGGCAGGGATAAATTGGGGTGGGCAGGGATAAATTGGGGTGGGCAGGGATAAACTGGCTGTGCAGTGTGGTGTGGCAATGTCCTGGTGTAAAACAGAACCAGTTTAAAACCAAACCAGTTTAAAATGAAATCTCTGGGAAAGGAAAGTCTCTTTTACAAGTACTATCTGGTGTGCTCATCCTCCTGGCAGACATGTCTGACAATTCTTACACCATGTGTTTAGTTCATCTTGAAGTTTCTCTTGGGAGGGCACGCTGGTGAGGGAAATTCCCTGCCTTCCATGACTTTTCCCCCATTTTCCTGAGTTCCTGTAGCACCACGTTCTCCTCCCAGATCCTCTTGCCCCAGCTTTGCTTCCAGACCACCAGCAGATGGCAAAACTGCCCGAGCCATTCCAGGTGATACAGCACGTGTGGATTGGCCCATTTCTTGTTTGCTACCTGTCTCCATCGACCACAAATTGTATTTTTATCCTTGGCTTTCGGCAAAACAAACGTCCCCAGGGAGGTGAACAGGGATTCTGGGGTGTTCAGGCAGCATCTCTTGGCAGCACTACATCAATAAAAATAAAAATCATCAATAAGTCCAGATCCATGTAGCTTGGGATGAGATTTATCTTCAGGTATTTCCTGGGTGGACACAGCAGGCATGCCACAAATGAAACAACAGCCCAAGCAAGCCTTGTGATTTAATTTAACTGCCTCTCTTTGGGGTATGTGCCATGCTTTCAGAATCAGGCAGCTGAATTCCCAGTCGAATGTTCCTTGGATGTAACAGCAGAGTGTAAGGCTCAGAAAATAGCTTGCTAACAACCCCATGGAACCTGTGCTTTTGGCAAAAGGAGGAGGCAATTTATGGGTCTGGGCTCAGTGCTCATAAATAAATAAGTGCATGTTCCTTTTCCTCTGCATTGGCAGGGCTTTGGCTGCTCAGATTCTCTGCAATTTCTCACACACACCATAAATTCCCATACAGCTCCTCAGGCAGTCGATGGGAATGCACAGACTTTGTGGGGATGTGAATTTATCCTGTTTGGACTGGCACGGGTTCTCTGTGTGTACCTTGTGAGGAAATTCTTCCTGCGCTGAGAATTCCAAGTCCACTTCTGCTTCACCAGCCCGAGCCCAGACAGGCTGCTTGTTTTACTGAACATGCCTTAAATATTGTTTTCCATAAAGGAAAGAGCAGCAAACAAAAAATGTTAGCTTCTCGCCTTCATATTTTGTAATATCTGCTAGAAGCAAAAGGCCTTTTTGAAGTGGATAAACAGTAATGGAGTAATTGAAGCAGATAAATAGTCTGGAGTGGAGAAAAAAAAATAGGACAAACAGCAGAAACACTTTGAGTTTGGTGGTTAAATTCAACTGCCTCAGTGCAGGCCACTAGGCAGCAGTGCCTGAACTAAGTACTAAAAAAAAAAACAGAATGAAAAGGTGTTTTTCTCTGTGATTATTCTGTGATGGGGCTCTGGCAGGGTAACACTGACAGCAGAAAAGAGTCAGTTTTCTAGGAGTGCAGAGAAATGTAAGGCCAAGGGAATAGGAAGAAGAATAATAGCAATAATAAAGATAATGATCACAGAATGGTTAATGTTGAGAGGGGTCACTGGCGATGTCACAGTAATAATAATAATAATAATAATAACAATAATAATAATAACAATCCCCAAATAGAGCCCATCCCTCTCTGAAATTGATTTCTTTCAGGATTTTTGAGCAAACCATGTTCCTTGCAGATCAGCTGGCACACTGGGTGATTAAACACCTAAGGAAAAGTTTTTATAAAAAATCCACCACATGTTAAGAAGTGCACGATGAGTGGATGAGCTTGAGTGCAAACAGAATTTTGGGGGTTTGTAAGTATTTTAGGGATAGGCAGCTCATTGCTGTGTTCTCCCTGCACAGCAGGACATCTCTTTCAGAAATTCCTGCTCTCCAGAGGGGAACAGCTCCCCCTGAGATCCCTTCCACACCATCCCACTGAGTTCAGGGGTTGGATACTGCTGGACTAGACAACCTCAAACTATAAAAAGCCAGTGCAAGAAGTTCCCTTTTTCAAAACAGCTAGTTTTCTCTGATTTTTAGAATTAAAACTAAATTTAAAAAACATTAGCAGGGAGTTCAGGGATGGGATACTGCAACCTCAAACCATAAAAAGCCAGTGCAAGAAATTATCTTTTAAAAAATAGCTAGTTTTCTCTGATTTTTAGAATTAAAACTAAATTTAAAAAACATTAGCAGGGAGTTCAGGGATGGGATACTGCAACCTCAAACTATAAAAAGCCAGTGCAAGAAGTTCTCTTTTACGAAACAGCTAGTTTTCTCTGATTTTTAGAATTAAAACTAAATTTTAAAAATATTAACAGGGAGTTCCGGGATGGGATACTGCAACCTCAAACCATAAAAAGCCAGTGCAAGAAATTCTCTTTTACAAAATATCTAATTTTCTCTAATTTTTAGAATTAAGACTAAGTTAAAAAAATATCAGCAGGGGTTTGGTGTCTTTTCCTTTTGTGTGGGTTAATTTGTGATCCCTGGCTTTAAAAACAATCAAGTTTCTCCTGCATTTTCCAAGTGCCCAAGGAAATTGCTTTGAAACCCTGGCAGTGCTCCTGCCTCATGCCCCCTCCTGCAGCACGGCTCCGGATATAGCACCATCAGTTTGAGATTTTTACGGCTCTCGGGGGAAGCTCAGAACATTCCTGAAGCTGAAGGAGCATTTTGGAGTCCCTGAGCTGGAGTTCACCCTCTTCCAAGGATAAATCACGGGAGCTGCCAGCAGAGGGTTGGTTTAAGAGGCTGGGGAGGTCAATAAACACCAGTGCTGTTCCTCGAGTCATTAGTAAATATTAAATGTTTCACCTCCAAGGAGTATTTCAGAGGGATTTCCAGCAGTGAGTGGATGGTAGAGAAGCATCACAGCTGGAGGGAGGGAGTGGCAGCACAGAACTCACTCGTCAGGAAGGCTTTGCTTGCTGCCAGCTGGAGTTTGCCCTGCCATGTGTCAGTTTTTTAAAATCATTGGTGGTGTTTTATGAGACTCAGCATTGCTGGGACAGTTGGGATAAATCACACCCACTGCACCGAGGGAAGTTTGGACACTGAAGATGTGGTGACTTGCTCAAGGCCAAAAAAATTCACTACTCTGTTAGGAAAAGAGAATCCTTATCCAAAATGCCAGAAATTGTGACTGCTTCCCCCCCTCACCTAGCAGGATCCAGCAGGAGAGGTGACCTGTAACACCAGGAAGGACTGACAGCCACATTACCAAACAATGATGATGATTATGATTATCTTAGCTGAACTGGATTTAAATTATAAAGCCAAGCAAAAATGAGTTTTTTTATTTAAAAATTCTTCTTTTATCTAACAGCAAATCTGGTGGTCACAAGGGCATCCTGACACTCCAAGTTATTCCTTAGGGTTGCAACAGGTTTTGTGGCCAACTCTAAGTTCAGGCAGGAATTTTTTAGAGCAAGGTCTGTGTCCATTAAAGGCCAAATCCTGGTCTGGTCCTTCACTGAAGCTCCCAGACTCTACTGCAGCACAAAATTATTCAGGATAAATGCACATTTTAATCCAGAAGGAGAACAGACCTGTGGAAGTGGCAGGAGGGCAACTGAGGTTTGATTATGGTTTGGTTTTTTGGTTTTTTTTTTTTTCATTTAAAGTTTTCTCCAGAGTTTCCCTGGATGAAATTTCCCAGGGTTTCACTACACGCAGCCACAGTCAGGGTTTCCAGGCTCCTGGTGCATCAGCTGTTTTTGAAATCTGTCTTTTCCTTCCCTGCGTCTCAGTTCTCCCTTTATAAATCAGGAAATAATAACTCAGCACTTGTCTTTCCCATTTACATTCCTGGGTGGATGAGGATTGTTCTCCTGGTGGTTGTTTATAAGGAATACAGCAAAACGAGCTGGATTTCATCTGGGACCTGATGTTTTACTGTAAGCAAACTGAGAGAGCAGAATAAGGACCTGGGGCCCAAATGAAATTGGTCAAAGTTTTTTAAAGAACTTCAACTTTTTACAGCAGAAATATAAGTTTAATTCCTTTATTCACTTTGCACTTTGCTCCTACTAAGCCCCACTAAAATCAGAAGTGTTGGAAAGAATCTCTACCTGATCCTCTGCCTGAAATGTTTGTTGAAAGGGGGAAGACAACTCTGTATGAATAATTTGGGAAAAAAACCAACCAATCAGACTTACAGTTCACATATCCCAAAGTTCACATTCCCCCCAATAATTTATTTGTTCACCTTAGCACGATTTCATATACATTCAGTATTTTGTTCAGGGAAATGACCAGCATGGACTGTTCAAACATGATAAAGCTGGAAAACAGCACTAGAAAATTCAGTGACACACAGGAACACCACATTCAGAAAATGCAGTGCCTATTCCAGGAGAAATCTTTTAAAACCAGCCAAACTTGTACAACATGCAGGTAAAAAGCTGCTGCAGGCAGAAGGAAAATAAAACAAAAAACAAAAAACCAAAACAAACAAACAAAAAAAACCAAACAAAAAAACCCCCAAAACCATTTCCATTTTTTTGTAATCAAAGTCTGGCAAAGCAAAAAAAACCCAAAAAAACCCAAACCAAAACAAACCAAAAACACCAAAAAAAACCCCCACAAACAAAAAAACCCACCCAAATCAGCTTGTATACAATTCCCACAATCGTACTGTCAGGAAGAATTGAATATTCAGTGAAATTCAGGGAGGTTTTCTATCATTGAAAGTGGAAATATGCTGAAATGCTGGGCAGGTTTGTGTTTTCCTACTCCAGAAAATGCTTTACAAGGCCTGAATTTTGGCGGCTGATACAAAATTTGGATTAATGTGAGAAAGTCTCATTCTCTGGATGAGACGCTGAGCGCTGTAAAATCATGTTTATTTTCACCATTAACACCTGCAGGTTTTTGACTCTGAAAAGATCTTGATGTTGCCCTGATGCTGAAGGAGAGGCTGCTGCTCATCCTGGGTTTGAGCCCAGTGTTGCACGGAGACAGAAATGTTCATTAAGTGGAGTTTTGACCCCGCTGTGGGACTGACAGATGTGTTATTTCTCACGTGATTTTTGCCATCCGTAGCTCTCCTCCTCAGCAATTCATTTCCCCTTAGCTCACATTTGCTATTTTCTCCTTCTCTGTCAGCATGAGAAAAATGCAGCGTGCTCTGCGGAGAAGGAATGACATTTCACTCCAATCTCTGTGACAAACGCTCCATCTCCTCCCGGGAAATCAGAGACTCAATCACATCTGCCAGGCTGGGGGGAGAATCTGTGTTTTAATGCACCACAGGCCCCCTCTGCAGTGTCTCTAGAGTGGCTTTTGTAACGCTGTCACTTACGAAATACCTTCACAAATATTTGAGAGGTGCAGGCAGAGAGCAGGTGCTGCTGGGAGAGCAGAGCAGCTGTCTCATCACCTGTTGGATTTTTTTTTTTTCATTCTGGAAAGGATAACACGGGTGCAGATCCCAGATTTGCCCAGAGCCAAGTGCAACACTTTGCACTCCAACTGGCTTTTCTCTTTGGCTCTGCTGTCGGAAGAGATCATCCAGGAATGATTGGGGTCAACAGCCCGTCCCCTCCACTTCATTTTCAGCTTGTCTTGCTTATCCAAACCACATTAAGACAGGAAAGGAGGATCAAGGTATCTCTGGGTAGGATGTGTAGTTAATTACCAGCATGGATTCGGCCTGGGACAGATGGAACCTTGCTGGATAGTCACTGAGTCGCTCTGTGCCTCAGTAGCTTTATTTTAGAAAGAAATCTTTAATAAAACCCCACTGAGCCATGAGCTAGAGTAGCTCAAGGCCAACAGGCACACCTGGAACTGGGCACTTCCACTTCAGCAAAGCTGTAAGAACTTTTTTCACTGACTTCCATAAGGTGCTGCAGCCTGTCACTGTCGCCTTTCAGAAAATAGAAAAAGTCAGGCAGGGAAATTTGGTAAAGAAGCTTTGTGAAATCCATTTGCTAACTCCAGGTGAAGCAAGAAATATTCCTGCCTTAATTTTTCTTCTTTTCAGTGCTGTGGATTTCCAGTATATTAAGGCCTGGCAAAGGAGAATATTTTTTTACACAATCCACAATTTATCCTTGGAGCTGGCAGAGCGAAATAAAGAATATAAAAATGAGAGACATTTATTTGGAGAGTGGGCAGAGCTTAAATATTTTGGATTTGAATAATCTAACAAAGTACACGAAGCCTCAAAAACATCAGCTGGTACATCTGAATTGACTGTGGAAGCTGGGCTTTCCCTGCCCTGGGATGAAGAGGGTTGGTGATCTGCTTCACCTCAGGCTGTGCAAATTGAGATCCATCTCTGTGATGCTGCAGCTCTCAAATCTTTGCAGCAGAGACTGTGCTCCACCCAATATGGAAATCTTGGCTGTTGCTCCCAGCAGAAAAGCCTGACCTGAGAGGGTGGTGGGGATGTCAGAGCCTCAGAGGTTTGAGGCAGGACACAAGAGGGTGGTGGGATGTCAGATTCACCCCTCAGAGGTTTGAGACAGGACAAGAGAGGATGGTGGGGATGTCAGAGCCTCAGAGGTTTCGGGAAGGACACAAGAGGGTGGTGGGATGTCAGATTCACCCCTCAGAGGTTTCAGGCAGGACACAAGAGGATGGTGGGGATGTCATATTCACCCCTCAGAGGTTTCAGGCAGGACACAAGAGGATGGTGGGGATGTCAGAGCCTCAGAGGTTTCGGGAAGGACACAAGAGGGTGGTGGGATGTCAGATTCATCCCTCAGAGGTTTGAGACAGGACACGAGAGGGTCGTGGAATGTCAGGGCCACCCTTGGAGGTTTCAGGCAGGACATGAGAGGGTGGTGGGATGTCAGAGCCTCAGAGGTTTCAAGACACGAGAGGGTGGTGGGATGTCAGATTCACCCCTCAGAGGTTTCAGGACATGAGAGGGTGATGGGATGTCAGATTCACCCCTCAGAGGTGTCAGGCAGGACACATCCACTGCCAGGTCGGTGTGGGTCACTGGATGTGGCTCTGAGGGGAACTCCTGGCACTGCACTGCTCTCACTTCCCATCTGGCCACTCTCTGATCTCTGCTCTGTGCTCCTGCCAGGTTTCACACGACAGAACCCTGATGCTGGGAAGGTTTTACAAGTGATGACTGATGTCCAGCCCCTGGGAAAACCTCTTGTCCTGTTTGTGCTTTTAGACCAATACAGATACATTCAGCCTCTGTGACTGCAGCTCTTCCACCAGTGCCAAGTTCACTTTAAATAACAGAAAAAAACGAGCTGCTTAAATCTGCACTCCTTTTTTTTTTCTGTTTCCTAGAACTCCTTCTATGGTTTTTGAGATTTTTCAGTCCAAATATCCACCGAAATAACAAGTGTCAATGACCCTCCTTGCAGCAAGGGAACAGGGCAGTTTCCCCGCAGAAATCTCCGAAGGAGCCAAACAAATGATGTGTTTGTTTTTGCTGGCAAACCTGGCAGCAGCAGAGGTGTGGCTGGGGCCAGGTTCACCTGATGCTGAAGGCTGGGAGCTTTTCAGAGTCTCTGGATACAGAGAGGTTCTTTAGAATCTGGTGACAAAAAAAAAAGGATGAAGATGAGAGCAAGGGTTGATTATTCCAGCCTCTGTCTCTACCACGCAGGAGAACTGTGCTACAGACACGTCCATCCTGGCACTGCCAGCAGCAGGTTCACTCATTTATCTTCATCTTGCAGGGTCAGATTCTATTGCTGCACCAGGACTGCTCTGGAGTTAAATTAATCCAGTTGTGGCAGCCTTCATGTGTAGCTCCAAAACAACTCCTTGCCTGACACCACGGAACCTCAGTAAATCTGAAATTAATGCAGCAGCCGTGTGTAAATCTCCCAGCTCCCAAGAAGAGATGGCAAAAAGGCTCTTACTGGTTGTAAAACAAGTATTGGTTGTTGAATAAGACAGGGTTGGGCACCAAGAGTGTGCAGTGAAGACTTAAATCTTGCCAGTCTTGCTCAATTTAAGGAGTGTTTTTTCCAAATGTTTCAAAGTTCAGGTTTTGTCCAAATGCATGTCCCACGTATCTGAACCCTGTGAGACTGGAAACCTCAGCCATGAGTCTCACGTGACTTTCTTATGAGATTTCCAGCTTTTCTCCTTCTGCTCTTGGCTTGAAGTACCATGAGAATATTTTCTTACATGGTATTTCCACACTTTTAGCTTCAAATTCTAGGCCTGAAGAACTTCAAGTGTGAGATGGATTTCTTATTTGAGCTAAAACTGGGATCGTGCTACAGATCTGTGTTCTGTGAGTGGATAAATAAAAAGACACAGGAGACAAATCCTCTTGACATTGGGGACTTAATACTGAGTGAGAGATAAATAAACAATGATTTCTCCTCAAGGTGTTGTTTCAAGGCCCTGTCCTGTGATAATGGCCCTTATCTCCAGCCCTTTCCCTTTTCAAGGCAGTGGATCTTCAGCACAGGAGCTGACACAGGCAAGAGTAGGGGCTCACGTGTTGTTTCAAGGAGCTGAATCCTTACTTGGCAGGCTCAGGAGAAGTTATGTCAAGAGCTGCTTATTTCTAATATTGTACAGAGAATTCCTCCCACTACTTCTTCCAGATGCTGGCCATCTCATTTATTTATTTATTTGGATTAGCTGTATTAAAATATAACATGCTTCCAAGTGCTTTGCTCCCAAATTCCCAAGGGACGGCCCTTTCTCATGGGGATGGACATCCTTAAGCCTTTCAACATGTTTAACTCCCCCTGCTTAGAACAAGGGGAAAATTCCTGACTCCAGATACCCGAGATCTCACAGAAAGCTTTGAGCACTTGGCACCGAAGGAGTCGGGAAAAGGAATGTAGCAAAACACTGGGCAGGGAGACAGGAAAAATTTGTAAAAAAAAGCTTTTCCAGTGACTGTGGCACTGATCTGGCTATCGAGCACCTGAGCAAAGAATTACTGAGCCTTTCAGCAGGTTCCTGATGGACTCAGAAGATGAAAAACAAAAGCATGAATGCAGGTGAGTTCTTTGAGCCTTGTTTGATAAGGACTTACCTAATTTTGAGTTTTGTTAGACCCGCATCAAGGTGCAGGGATGGTCTGAACAAACCAGGGGCACATGCGAATTTTCATTTGGTTTGTTGTGGAGATTAGGGAGGCTGATTGTACAAAAAGGAAAAGTTCTCCTTGGTCTCTGAAGCTTGGTGGAGTGCAATCGCTTGGATCAAGTTTTCCTTGGCAATGAAGTTGACTGAAATCCACAGCTGAGGTTTGGCTTAATGGGGAGGGGTGGAATCACAAAACGCCTCTGAAGGTGGAGCTGTCAGAGAGTGTTGGGGCTGAAATCAGTGCAGGGTCTTTGTGGTTCCCTCTTTCTCCTCCACTGCCCCTAAATGAGAGCAGTGGGAACTTTGAAAGAGGAGAAGAGAGGGATAAAGCCTTTAAATGCCAAGGAAACGCCTGGCAGATGCTGCACCCTCAGAAAACCACCCACTGAAGCCATGCGCTGTCTTTGAGGGGCTCCATTCATGCTCCCAGCACTCACAAACATCTTTCCTCTAAAGACCTGGCCCCGTTTCACCTGTTCACACCCAGATCCTTTCAACTACCACCACGCCCCACAAAAAGAGTGACATCCCCTGGGGCCCCCGAGCTGGTTACACGTCCTCCCCGCTCTCGCTCAGGGAGATCGAGTGGATTTTAATGGTTGGCACTTTGCAGTTCTCACGGACGAGGCTCCCCGAAGCGCCTGCACAGCAGCATTCCTGCAGGAAGCCTTTGCTCTTGGCTTTGGCAGCCGTGCAGTCTTTGGAAACGGTGTTTCTGCTGGGCACGCCCTGCACGGCGGAGAAGATCTTCCACTCGCAGACCCCGTCTGACTTGGAAATCTTGTAGAAAGTTTCTCCCGATCCCACAGGGATCCGGACCACCCCCTTGGCACTCTCCACGCTCTGGCCAGCAGGATGGTTGAGGTTGAAGCTGGGGGTTTGCTTCACTGCTGGCTGCTTCCTCAGCAGGCACTGAGCTCTCAGGACGTTCTGGAACGCTTTCTTGAACTCTTGACTTGAGCATGGATAGATGATGGGGTTGATGCAGCTGTTTAAATATCCCAGCCAAAATGTTATTTTAAAAAGTGTGTCCGGGGGTTTGATTGCAGGAAAGAAAGAACCTAAAATGGAAAATACGCAGAGTGTTAGGGCAGAGGCAGTGAGGAATTGCAGGTAACCAAAGAAACTAAAACACTGGAAAAAATAAATAGGATTCTGTTCTGTCTTGAAAAAATTATGATTGGAAACACAATTGCTGCAGGAAGAAGTGTTTCAGGATCTATGGCGTCATACCATTACATGGATGTTCCATCAGAAATCAAGGCAAGAGAGCTGTTTTATAATGACAAGCATTATATTCCCATTACCAGCTAGAGAGGCAGCCAGAGGGTTGATTCCAGGGATGGAGGAAAATTCCTTCCTCAGGGACTCCTAATTCAAGATTAATCACCAAGCAATATCTTGGAGGTCATCACGAGGGGCTTCAGATGGCGAGAAAATCACAGCATTTCAGAAGGGTTAGGGAAAAGAGGGGTTGGAGTTGACTGTGTTACAACTAAAAGTCTTTGAAATGATGAAGTATTGGGTACTGATATTCCCTGAAACCTTCAGAAAATCTAATTTTCCACATTCTGCCTCATGGAATGCACCTAAAATTGAGAGAAGTTAAAGGAAAGGTTCCTTCTCGTATCAAGGAGCACTGGGTAAGGTCTCATAGGCAGCCATGAGATGTATGTATACACATTTTTTTAAAAAAATTTATTTATATACACATGTATTCTGATGTATACTTGCAATGCTACTTTCCAAAGATGATTCAAAGAGCAAGAACTTTGATGGCTTCTTAGTAAGCAAAGTACTTTGGCATTTCTTTTTCTATAGAATTATGAGTTATCTGCTGATTTAAAATCTGACAAATGTTTTTCCTGATGCCAAACCTTTGGTTTTATTAAAAAAAAAATAATCCTAGAAACAAAATTGACTTGTTTTGGAATTTATACTCAGATTTACAATAAACAGGACTTTTAGCACTGACAAATGCTTGTCTTTGTGCTTCCCCTGGAAAAACTGTGAGAAATGCTGTGGAAGGTTTAGGCATCAATGCATCCATCATCCTCTGCAGTTTAACCATGTCTGGGAGCAGCTCCTGAGCTTGACAGGGATTGATCTGTTCCCTGGACCACTCCTGGCCGAGGAAAAGCTGAGAATGCCCCCCGAGGGTGTTCTGATGGAAATCTGAGAGCTGCTCAGCTGCTCGAACCTTTTTCCTCACCCTTTGTCAAACAAAGCTGCAGCACTTGCAGCAAACCCTTTCGAGTGGCCACAGCAATTCTCAGGGCGGTTTTGCCCGTGTGGGAATGCACCAAAATCCTGCCTGGAGCAGAGACTGTCCCGGTGCAGGGTGATTAATTTCCTGCTCATCCTGCTGGACATGGGGTCTGCGGGGAAATGCGGGGTGACCTTGGGGTGGCAGCAGCTTCTGCACCCTGAGCAGAGCCCATGGCCCAGGGACACCGCTGCCAGGGACGGGACAGGACACGGGGCAGGGTGAGAAGCCTTGCAGGGGTGTCTGACCTGGGACCAGGTGGTTTGAGTGTGCTGCAGCAGCAGAGAAGTGACACCAAGCCGGGATCATCTCGGGATGGTTTGGGTTGGGAGGGACCTTAAATCTCATCCAGTGCCACCCCTGCCATGGCAGGGACACCTTCCACTGTCCCAGGGGGCTCCAGCCTGGCCTTGGGCACTGCCAGGGATCCAGGGGCAGCCACAGCTGCTCTGGGAATTCCATCCCAGCCCCTCCCCACCCTCACAGGGAGAAATTCCTTCCCAATATCTCCATCCCTGCCCTTTGGCAGTTTAAAGCCATTCCCCCTTGCCCTGTCCCTGCAGACCTTTTCCCAGGTTCCTCTCCAGCTCTCTTAGAGGCTCTTTAGGAGCACTGAGCCTTTCCCAAAGCTGTCTCTTCCCCAGGCAGTGCAGAATGTGCCCTCGGGGCTGTCTCTGTACTGGGGCAGCTGAGCCTGTGATTGCAACCTCAGACAGACCTGGGCACCAAGCATGGGGCTTGCTGCCTCCCTGGCAGCTTCTGGTTGCCCCAAGGCAGAGCATTTTCTTTGTTACTTTCAATATCAACCAGATTTTAAGACCAAAAAGGTTTTGCTAAAGAAAGCAAACACTGTTTTGCAGTGAAGCACAAGCAACCACATGTAGCCACAACCTAAAATTTTTCTCAGCAAATTAATGCTTCTCTCCTTTAGTGAAAAACAACTAAATAACATTCTCAAAGAACTTTCTGGCTGAAGTCATTGGCAGATGAAAAATAACGAAAGGCTTCTAAATGCCCAAATCATGCTCAATTTTTTTGTTTGTTTCCTCATTTAAATGCAGTGTACCTGCTGCTTTCCCATTTTGTGGTGAGAGAAAAGGTGAAGCAAATCCCAGTTTAGGGAATCAGCTGTGCGAGGCCAAGTGTAAAAATGGGTAAACAATAACAATTCCTGTTTGCTGCAACTCCTCGCTCTCTCCGGATGGAATGCAAGGGCTGTGCCAAAGTCTGATAAAAATAGAAAACAGCCACTGTCAGAGTCTGTCCCTTGCTCTTTTTTTGGGGTGGGATCTGCATGTTAATTTATTAATGTAGCCTTTTTTGGTTCATCAGTGGAGAGACTCGTTGTTGCCTCGGAATAGCACCCAGTGAAAGAAAAGGAAGCAGCTTTAACAGCACAGAGACTTTGCTGTCTGCAGATCCCACTGCACACTGGCTTTCAGATAATCATGGAATGGTTTGGATTGGAAGGGAAATGGAAGATCATCTAATTCCAGCCCTCTGCTCTGGGCAGGGATGTCTTCCACTGTTCCAGGGTGCTCCAGCCCGGCCATGAACACTTCCAGGGATGGAGCAGCTTCTCTGGGAAACCCATCCCAGCCCCTTGCCACCCTCACAGGGAGGAATTTCTTCCCAATATCTAATCCAAGTTTACCCTCCTTCACCTCAAAGCCATTCCCCCCTTGTGTTATCAGTGCAAAATTCCCCCTCCAACCTCCCTGTAGGGTGTGTTTGACTCTCAGGGCCATAGAAATCTCTGTCCTTCTACTGCAGTTACCTCTGTAACCCAGAAATATTCCCTAATCTTCCATGCTGGCTACCTGAGTATCTAGGAAAAGGGGAAAAATATCTTATTTTCCAAATCCTGGAGGAATGGTGTTCTTCCCCACAGAATCCTAAGAATGTGTCCTTTCCTTCCAAACCTTTAATATTCAGTGATGTTGGATCTGGAGGCATTTTCAAACCTGGTGGCAAAGTGGTTTATTCAGTGCTGAGCCCTCAGAATGGACAGCTCAGGTCAGTTGAACCCAAAGGAGAAATAAAACAAAGATTTTGTGGTTTTTTTTTAAACAACGAGCATAATTAATCATGAGATTAAACAAGAGTGGTGAAAATCTCTTTTTTAGGGAGTGTGGTACACTTCCCTACAGAGCAGTGAGCACGGGGAGAGCAGGTGGAGCTGTGATGAGCATTTCCATGCAATCCTTGACCATTTGGTGACTGCCAGTTCACGTCAGTTAAAGTCTGGACACTTGGACACCATCAGCCAGGGCTGAGAAAACAGAATTATTGCACCTAATTCTCAGAGCAAATTTTTCCAGCGCTCTCACTCCAGACCAGGTGGAATCGGGAGTGTCCTCCAGGAGAGCTGCAGGGTGAACAGCAGCTAAGATATGAAGTTTTCACCATTGAAATTAATTCTCTGTGCTATTCACTGGCCTCAATATCTTACACTGTCATGAATTAAATGGTGAGTAGTGCCAAACCTGATTAAAGTTTAAAGACTTCACCTTACGCTGTCTCCCTGCAGTCTGTGCTGGAGGAACAGTAAAGAAAGCTTCAAGAGGACTTTCACTACATTTTGAATCGTGGATTGAGTAAATCCTGCAAAAAAAGCTGCAATTCCTGCTTTGTTTTCAAAAGGTTGAGGAGACTCAAGTGTCAGTAGCACAATGCAATTGCTTCTTGTAAAAATAAATAAAATAAAATGTACTATGAGCCTCCCGAGATCTTTTGCCATGAAGTATTTCATCACTCATCCCTGGAAATGTCAGGATTGCATTTTCTTACCTCATCTTTTATTTTCCTGTTTGTCAGCTGGAAGTTTCTTCAGCTCTGAGAGATAAGTTTGCCACATCCCTCCTGGTGAGTAAGAGCCAATTCAATCTCAAAGACGTAATTTGACTTTGTCATTTGTCACAAGAGCTGCCTGATTATGGGTTGTTTAAAAACCAGCCCTGATGTCGTGCGTTGTTTCACTGATGGACAGCAGAGAGGCTTTTGGAACTGCCAGACTGTAAAAACGTGTGTTGTTTACTCTGCATCATCAGTGCCAGCACCATGGGAATGAGACCCCGTGTATTTGTGTGACTGTGAACCCTTTGTGATGTTAAAAACCATCTCAGCTACAAACCCATCTCAGCTACAAATCCATCTCAGCTACAAACCCACCCCTGCTACAAACCCACCTCAGCTANATCCATTTCTACTACAAATCCATTTCTCCTACAAACCCACCTCTGCTACAACCCCATCTCTACTACAAACCCATCTCTACTACAATCCCATCTCAGCTACAAATCCATCTCAGCTATAAATCCATCTCTACTACAAACCCATCTCAGCTACAAACCCATCTCTGATACAAATCCACATCTGCTAAATCCATCTCAGCTATAAATCCACCTCTGCTACAAACCCATCTCTACTACAATCCCATCTCAGCTACAAATCCATCTCAGCTATAAACCCATCTCTGCTACAAACCCATCTCTGCTACAAATCCATTTCTACTACAAATCCATTTCTCCTACAAACCCACCTCTGCTACAACCCCATCTCTACTACAAACCCATCTCTGCTACAAATCCATTTCTACTACAAATCCATTTCTCCTACAAACCCACCTCTGCTACAACCCCATCTCTACTACAAACCCATCTCTGCTACAAATCCATTTCTACTACAAATCCATTTCTCCTACAAACCCACCTCTGCTACAACCCCATCTCTACTACAAACCCATCTCTGCTACAAATCCATTTCTACTACAAATCCATTTCTCCTACAAACCCACCTCTGCTACAACCCCATCTCTACTACAAACCCATCTCTGCTACAAATCCATTTCTACTACAAATCCATTTCTCCTACAAACCCACCTCTGCTACAACCCCATCTCTACTACAAACCCATCTCTGCTACAAATCCATTTCTACTACAAATCCATTTCTCCTACAAACCCACCTCTGCTACAAACCCATCTCAGCTACAAATCCATCTCTGCTGCCGAATCTTGCAGCTCTGTTCAGGTTTGCTGCTTTCCCCTCCTCTTTTTATTTTGCGTGCCTTAACTCTGGTGGCTGAGGCAGAGCACAGAGGTCAGGTGAGGTCAGAGTATGGGGGAGCTCAGGGTTGTGTCCATAGAGAGTTCCAGATTGCTTTGGGTTGGAAAGGACCTTAAATCCCATCCAGTGCCACCCCTGCCATGGCAAGGACACCTTGCACTGTCCCAGGCAGCTCTAAGCCCTGTCCAACCTGGCCTTGGGCACTGCCAGGGATCTGGGGCAGCCACAGCTGGTCTGGGAATTCCCTCCCAGCCCCTCCCCAGCCTCTCAGTGAGCAATTCCAATGTCCCACCTAACCCTGCCCGCTGGCATTGGGAAGCCATTTCCACTTATTTTGTAATTCCCTTGTCCCAAGTCCCTCTCCAGCTCTTGAAGCCCCTTCAGGATGGGAACAGGAAGAGTGCTCTGGTTACAGGGAAGCAAAGCTCCAAACTCAGCTCCTGGGATCTGCCTTGAAGCAGCCAGTCCAGAGGGCAGCAGCTCTTCCAGAGCCATAAAAACCCAGAGCACAGAGGAGCAGTGATATCCCAGAGGGAATTAACTGTGTGCCAGGGCCTCCCTAAATCTCTCATGGCTTTGCAAACATTGATAAATATGCTACATTTTATGTTCCCAAGCCCTATGTTAGCTCTAAACTTTATTCCCTGAGACAAGTGTCCTGTACTGCATCTCAGGTCATGAGTCAATCCACCCTCTGGAAAGTGTATTTATAAAAATAAGTATATGTAAGTGCATATATATATATATATATTTATGTATGTATGTATGTTTCTGCAGACATTCAACAGCTGCCCCCTGTACACACATGACCTCTCCTATATTTTCTCATTGCTCCCTTCTGGGCAGTATTTTTTATGGAATAAAATATCGTATCAAGGAACAGTTGGACAGTAGGAAATGATCCTGGACTCTGCACAATCCCATTAACACAACCAGCACAGAAAAAGCAGGGATGTGAGGAAGTCTTGCACTCTCCAGCTGTGCCTCCCCAGGGCCTGGAATATTGTGGCTATTCCAGAGGGAAAATGAGAGGGACTTTGTGCTTGGCTATCCCTGATCTATAGTAAACAGACACAGGAGGAGGAGTGAGTTGTTTTCCCTCCCAAAGCCCTGAATTCAGCTCTCTGTGGCACCACGAGGGTGTCTGGGCACAGGTGAGAGGTGAAGAGGTCAGGCAGCAGGAATGGGTCGGTCTGGGAACACTGCTCTGATGATTTGGATTATTTCAGAACTAATTTATGCTCTGTTTCATATTGTACCCACTTAGGATGGATGATATTTCTGGTAAATGTCTCAGCAAGCAACTATTTCCAGATTCGCTGTGGGCAGCTGCAGATTTAGAAAGCTGATAAAAAACCATGGGAAGGTAAACTGAGGTTTTGAACCCAAACAATCACATTGTTTCACAAATCAGTGTAATTGTCACTCCAGTTCCAGTTCCCAAGCTCTTACTGCAGTGGAATGGGTCTGGATCCCATTGCTGACATTTTGGAGATATTTGATATTTGCCCAGAAGCCCTCACTCTTGAAGCCATTCGCTTACAATAAAATAATAATTTTCCTTTAAAAATTAAAGAAAAACAACCAGAGAATAGTTTGAGAAGCTGCGTCTGTCTCAGGCTGTCTCATGAGTTGGTTGTGTGCCGTGATTTTGGAATCCTTGGAGCTAGAAACAAGAAATTATCTCCTTCAGCAAGAGCCAAGTGTCTCTCCCGTTATCCAAACTGCAGACAAATCCTGACATTTGCTCAGTGGGGTGGGAGAATCACTCACCGTGGCCTTTCCATCACTGCCCGGCCCTGAACTGTGCTGTGGCATTTGAGAGAGAGTGAAAAATGACACTCCTGCTTCCTTTCCCCTGGGGATTTGAAGGTGGTGGCTGCATGATGAGGGAGATTCTGGGACGAGCACGAGGCTCCTGTGACACGTGTCAGGATTTGGGAATGCTGGAGAAATGTTGGCCCAGGGATGTCCGTGGGATCTTTGTCATTAACTGAGTTATCAACCCAGACCAACGGTGCCTTTCCAGTCTGTGATTATGAAAAATGCCCCTTGTGATCAGCAAAAAAACCCAAAAAAACTCTTGCCATGGAAATGTCTTGGTTGTTTATCCTCATGGCTGAAATTCTCCCCATTCAATGGTTTGACTCACACACACACTTGTGCTCCATGACTCAAGGAGTGCAAACATCCTTCCTCTTCCTGAGCTGGGCTCCAGAGAAAGAGCTGGGGTTTTATTCTGGGGTTTTTTTCCACTTTTATATCTTTTTTCCCTCTCTTTCTCATTGAAAGAACACTGAAATACTGATGTGGGGAGTCTCTGTTGGTGTGTGTTGCTGCTCTGAGCCCTGTGACCCTCTGAGAGGTCACGTTGTGTCAACAGCAGAGATGGAAAAATGCACTTTATTTTTCTGGTTTATGTCTAATGAAAGTAGAGTGACTCTCTTTGACTCCAGTTAAAAAAAATGACCACAAAATAGTAACTAGAAACCATCTGCAGACAGGATTAGAGGATTCCCTTGACAGTGTTTGTGTCAGTTCACAAGACAAATTTGCTCCTCGACCACAAACACAAACAGCCCCCGTGCAGATCCTCCTTTTTGCTTTCTTAATCACGAGAATGATTGACAAATGCTAAAACCCTTCCTCTCCCTGCACAGTTTAGGATTTTTTCCCCGTGGCCTCCTAGCTCAGACTTTCCCTTTTTATTTCTTCAACACCTACAAGTCGATCCACAGAAAACAGACCACAAGCAAAGCTCGGGGAACTTGTTCTCTTCTGAGAGTTTGTTAAGATAAATCGTCAGTCCTAGGCCAGGACCATTTTTGCAACACCCCCAACCCTTTTTTCCACCAGTTCTGTGCATGTTTCACCTCAAAACAACCTCCAAGCACTGTCTTTTATCTTGCTGAAAAGAAACCTTTTGAAGAATTCCCAGAACGACATATAAATGTCTTCCAGTTACAGGACAAGGTCTGTTCCATCACTTGTAACACGAAAAATTTTCACCACTGGGGACTTTCATTGGTTTCTGGGCTCTTCCAGCTCTGAGAGTCTTTCTACATCTGTCTATCTATCTATCTATCTATCTATCTATCTATCTATCTATCTATCTATCTATCTATCTATCTCCTATATCCCTTTCTAGAAACTGCAAGAGGAGAACAAAAAGCCAGAAATGCAGGTGGTGCTTGGGAATGCCAGAGCCCAGCAAGCCCTGATTGCCCAGATGAAGCCACATCTGAGCCTCTCCCCACAAACCCCCTGCCCCTTGGCCCAGGAGCTGCAGATAAGCTCAGGCTCTTCTCCACAGCCCTCTCTGAGAGATGCAGGCAGGCTCAAAGCTGCTCTTCCCTGGCCCTGTTTCGTTGTTTTGTGTTTCTCTGGTGGTCACTGAGCTGTCAGTTGAAGCTGTCATTGATGCCAGCTCTGCTTGGTTCTGCTCACAGGAATGAAAATCTGACTTCTTCCAGTGGAAACCAAAGTTCTGACAGCCTTGTGTGTTACAGAAGTTTTGAAAAGCAAATATTGGCCTCACTTATTTTCCTGCAACAGGATTATAATTTCCTGGTTTTTTCCACAAACATCAAGCTAAGTGAGAAGGTGGTGTGTTTATTGGATTATTGGACTGAAGGGTTTTGCACAGAACCTTTGGAATTAAACTTAACCCAAGATACTAAGAGAAAAACCATTCCTTACACAGACTGCAACTGGTGCATTTACACCTCAGTTTCAATGCAAATAATTTCTTACGGCAGGGATACTCCAGCTGTTTATCCAGTTATTTTCAGCAGCATCAGCCAACATGGATATTGTGCCTTTCTTGCTATCCTTCAATCCCTCTTGCTCTTCCCATATCTACACTTCAAAGGTTTCCACCCTGCTTTGTGATCCACTTCAGTAAATCTAGTGTTTCTTGCTTGCAAGCAGTTCTTGGCTGGTGGAGTGGATGTTAATGGGTGGGGAAATCCTGAAGGTGCTGCAGATCACAGTGAAATTAAGCCAGGTTTGAGGAAGTTGTGCTGCATGGAATGATGAGCACAGTCGTCTGAAGAGTTTGTGTGGCAGTTTAAGAGTGTCTGTCTCATGGGCAATATGCATTGGGAGTGGTCTGGCTGATGGAATCATGGAATTATGGGCATTTAGGTTGGAAAAGATCTCTTGGATCATTGAGTTCAACTGTCCAAGTCCACCCATAAACGATGTCCCTGCCTGGCACCTCCACACCTGTCAAATCCCTCCAGAACTGGCTGATGGGACCATGTTTTGGTCTGTGCCATGGCCACAAAGCTGCAGAGCTGGTCAAAGTTCTGGTTGCCCAGCCATGCATGCTCTGAGCTCCACCAGGGTTCCAACGAGGAGGATTTTATACACCTGGAAAGTCAGATCCCTGCTACAAGACCCTGTCAGGGTCCCTTCCCTTCCCTGTCCCAACTGGACCTGGCTGCAGGACAGACCTGAAAGTGGTTGTTGTCTTTTGGAAAGTGCCCTGCATCAAGATGAGTCCTTGGCTTTTTTGAGGACTTTTTTAGTGCCACTTGTCTGTTTAATTGGTTTTTTTGTCCTTAAACAAAAGCAGCAAATAGGTTTTGAAAGCCCTATAATATATGCTTTAAAAACAACCCAGTGACCCCTAAAAACAGAGAAAAAAAACCTCCAGAGTTTCCTTACAAGGGATCAAAGGAAGCTACAAAGCCATTCTGGAGCCCAGAAGATTTCTAAAATCCAAAGCAAACTAATTAACAACAGCTCTGTGTGGGCAACCACATTTGAAGATGAAAAGTGTGTTTAATGCATTTTCCCAAACCCTTTTTGAGTTTGTTTCAGTCATCTTGGCAAGCAGCATTCCAGCATGCTGACATCCTGGCCAGCACGAGCCAGGTCCTTGGGGCTTCTCCTTAGAAAACAATTCCAATCCAGCACTTCCCAGTATTGACCAAGAGCAAGAAATTCTGAATTTTTGGTTTTTTCCCATTAGCAACAGGTTTTTATGCGTCTCGATAAATCTTGGTAAAACCAGTAGAGGTTAATTGAAAAAGAACAGTTCCTTTTAATTTTGAAAAAAACAGAATTAAAAAAAAAGGAAAAAAAAAAACAACCCCCAAATTCCTCAAATCTTTCTTTTCATGTTTAGGTAAGGCTTTTTTACCTTTTCTGAATTGTTCATATTGTTGTCTCACTAACTAAAGCTTCCATAAAATCTTACTTTATTTTTCCTGTACAGTAGAAGCCCTTTCCATAAGAAAAGCCCTGAAACTGAGCAAGTCACAGATTTTAGTTTCCATGTTTGAAAAACCCAATATTTAGTGGCAGACCCCAACTCAGTGTGATGAGCCATGTCCCTCACCCTCAGCTATAGGTACGGAATTAGTATTCTGCTTTTCCATCCTGCAACTGCATCAAAGGTAACTGAGCAAGATTTAATTAAAATTCTAATTACTTCTTTATATTCCAGCAAAGCAGAACAAATCCCCAGCTTTGCTCCTCTCTAGAATGACAACTGGAGAATAAATATTCATCTCCAGCATGGTGGCTGAGGCAGTGTTTGGCCAATGGGCTCAACAGGTTGCCAGAAAAGATGCAAATCAGAGCAGAATAAAATTAGTTGGAAGGATCCTCACTGCTGTCTCCTGACTGGTCATATGAAAAATTGGATTGAAATATTAACTTTGTTTGGAGTTATGGTATCTCACAGGATGAATTTCCTGATAGGAAATGGATATTTTTTTCCTTAGAGTGGGAATCATCAGTGCTGAGCACTCCAGGAGATCTGTGAACAGCTACTTCAACCCTGAATGTATTTATATCCTGATCTTTTATACGTTTAAGTCACCTGGCTGCAAACATAAACACACAAACCCCTAAAGATCCTGTTCCTGTAGCAGAGGTGGTCACAAATATCTGCTCCAGTTCACAAAGAGGATTTTCTATGTGGAAAAACTACATGATTGTTTCCCTGGTTTTCAGAATTTTGTTTCTCATCACCAGAGACCAGATTTGGTCTGATTTAAGATTCAGGGTTTTTTCACGGTCCCTGCTTTGTGGTGGTGAGTGTTTGTTTTTTGACAGCTTTGCAGGATGAAATTGTTCCCTCTGAGCTTTTCTGCTCAGCGTTACCACACCCAGCCACACGCACAGCCCTCCCTGCCCAGAAGGCACCGGAAGACACGCGGGGGTTGGCTCTACTTACCGAGAGGCATTACTACAAAAAACGGGAGCCAGCAGAGAACGAAGCATCCTACAACTATTCCCAGGGTCTTGGCAGCTTTCTTTTCCCTGGAGAACTTGAGCAGGCGCACGGAGAAGTGGTGCTTGCTCTTGGGGTTGGGCGCAGAGCCGCTCGCGCCAGGCGTGTTTTTGCGGTGGATGCGGAGGGTCACCTCCTCGGAGTGGGATTTCTCTGTCTTCAGCCCAGAGCTCAGCCCTTTGTTCTCCCTTTTGGCCACCACGTAGACCCGGCAGTACATCACCAGGATGATGATCAGGGGGAGGTAGAAGGAGCCCAGCGCCGAGAACAAGACGTAGCCGGGCTCCTCGGTGATCTGGCAGATAGTCTCATCCTCCGGGGCCGGCTCCTTCCAGCCGAAAAGGGGCCCGATAGAGATGACCAGGGACAGTGCCCAGACACACAGCAGGGCCAGGAGGCCCCTCCTCTCTGTCACTATGCTGGGGTACCTCAGTGGGTAGCTCACCCCGATGTATCGGTCGATGGAGATGATGCACAGGCTCATGATGGAAGCGGTGCAGCAAAGCACGTCAACAGCTGCCCAGATGTTGCAGAAGATCCTCCCAAAGACCCAGTAGCCCAAAATCTCCATGGTAGCTGAGAAGGGCAGGACGGTAGAAGTCAGGAGGAGGTCAGCTACAGCCAGGTTGATGATGTAATAGTGAGTGACACTCTGGAGGTGTCTGTGGCAGGCTACAGACAGGATAACCAGGATATTACCCAAAACCCCAAAAACAATCAGCCCCCCTAGAATAACACCCAGTAAGATGGCCTTGGAAATTTTCACAGGCTCCACAGAGTGGGTGCAGTTGGAGCACTCGGAGGAGTTTCCAGGGAGGAAAGCCATGGCTGGTAATGTCCATGTGAGGCTGCTGAACTTCACCCCCTTTCCAGGCAGGAACAGTGACAAGATCAGTTCTTGGAAGGTTCTATAGGCAACATTTGCCTAGCCTTGCTGGGGAAAAGAGTTTTGAAGAATGTTTTAGGACTGTAGCACCAGCAGCAATGAGAAACATCCAGAAACATATTAGAAAACCTACCTTTGCTCCTAAGCTTTCACCAGAATAACACGGTTGATACTCACCAGTTCCAAGTCAAATTTAAATACTTCTGCATTTTCCTTGGGGCTACACAAACGTGAGGCTCTTTGTCCTACTTTCCAGGGTTATGTGATAAGAAGTTCTGGAGCTGCAGGTTAAAATAATTTCTGTCTTTTGAGAAAGGTCCTGTATTTAAGGAAAGCAAATATTCCAAAGGATCTTGGATTTCGCTTCTCCTGAGAGGAAATCACCGATGCTTTTGATTGCCTGGTGTTAGTCCTGATTCTGCCCTAAGATTGGCTTAGAAACCTGGCTGGGTGGAGGTTGCTGCTGTGTCTGCTCAGCAATTTTGTTTGAGAGATGCATCACTCCTCATACTCAGGGTTTAGGCTGTCAGTCAGAGCTTTCCGTATGTGGCGCGCTCATCGGTCGAGGTCCTGGGCTGCAAATTAAAACTCATATACATCAGCTCCTTGCTCGCTCTGAGGGGAAGAGTGGATTTTGCTGTGTGCACAGGGCCATGCTCTTGTGCTCTCTGCAGATCCTCACCCCCTGGAGAAGACAAAAACACGAACAATGCGATTCCCAGAGCCACGCTCGCTGCTAGGGTTCCCATATAAGAATAGAGCAGGAGGCTATTTTAGGGCGCTCTCCTCTGGCTGGCTCCAGCCAGTGGAACCAATCTTTTCCAGCCCAGCATTGTTTAACAGCAACTGAGAGAGCCAAGTTTTCCTGCCTGGATTTTCCCTTCTTTATGAGGCTAGGCATCAATCCTAATTATCAGCTCACCTGCAAAGACCAGTTCTAGGAAAGACAGAAGCCTGCCGGACACAAGTCAGGACTATACAAACTGTGCGGCAGATTAAAAAGCCCAGAATTTAATCTCAGGTTTCTTTATTAAATTAGACCTTTCCCCACTAAAGTGTTAGTCCAGCTGAGCTGCCCATTTTGAAAATCTATAGGGAAAAGCAGCTCCAAAGCTAAGCAGAAGACGTTGCAAGGAGCAAGCCTCCTAGTGAATGACACAACATTTCGGAGTATCTGGAAGCCAAGCTCAGCCTTTGCTGACTAAATATGGAGAAAAGGTACCTCAGATGGAAAAGAGAGGATTAGCCTGGGAACTGAGACCTGCGGGGCACAGAGAGGAGAGCTGCAAGTGGGAGCTGCAAAACCTTTCCCAACACCTCCACGTGGATATAGAATCCCCATCCCAAATATTAATCAGAGGTGAAAAACCACCACTAAGACTGTGGCTGTAAAATCCCAGATGAGGAAGGACTCTCTAAGTGTCCTCAGATTGCACTTTAAGCAGCAACGACTGTCCCATTTCCCAACCTTCATGCTGAACTTTCCTTCAGGCAAAAGCATTTCACACTCTGAAGCCCCAAACTTCCCAGTTCACAGGCAGGGAGGAGGGGGGAAGGGGGAGATGGACAGGTATCACACTGTGGGAATTTTACTTCACTACACTAAGATGAAATCGGATCTTATTTTCTCTCCCGCCAGATGGAACGAGTTGAGGAATAATCCCAAGGAAGAAAAGGACAGATTGTCTGAGCACATACATGAAAAGCGAGTGTTGCATCGAGCATCTCTGAGCATTACAATTGTGGTCATCAGCAAATACTGCCCAGCCTGTGGAGATAGCTGGTGCTGGGAAGAGCAGACCCCAGCTGCTGTGCCTGCCCCACACTCACCTCTTCAGTCTCTAGAAGGCAGCACAGCTCCTCTGAGCATCTGGGAAGGAGATTCTCAGCACAGCAGGCTCCTCTTTCACGCAAGGATGGGGCTCCGTGCCTGGAAATCTCTGCTTTGCTCCCTTGATTGCCCCCGGTATTCCAGCAGCTGGCGGTGGGGCTGATTCCCGGTACCCCGCGGCTGTGCGGGGCTGGCTCCAGGCTCCCTGGGGGATCCGTGCCCGGTTCAGAGCTCAGCTCCACACTGGCAAGGAGCAGCAGGAACTTTGCTGCTCTGCTTATGTAGCAGAGCTGTGGTCTCACCATTACCGTAATTCACCGCCGCTCCCGTATTGCCCAGAAAGAAAGAGCACTCTCAAGTGTGGTTT